>DWPT01008475.1:0-10183 GCA_018251895.1 Agathymus mariae mariae
GTCTTTTATAATAGTCTTTTATAATGCCGCTCATCGTGCGTTTCCGTTTGGCCTAATGGTTAGCTGGTAGAGAATGCCTTTAGCATTAAGCTCGCCATTTGTACCTTATTATATTATGGTCAATAAAGTTTAAATAAATAAATAAATGTCTAATATCATTAAATACCAGGTGACTTTAGGCACAAACAAGGTACTTACAACAAATTAAAGAATTCAATATTTAAATTCAAAATTCCTCCGTCAGTAAAGTGTTGTTTGGTTCCGTATACTCTGACAGCAATACGCTTAATCTAAAGATTACGGGCGGTGATATCAAGGTGCGATAACACCTAGATGTATACTTCCCGAAGGTAATCCCGTCGCACTAAAGTATTTTTTATGTTTCACAAGAATACTGAAGGAAATATTGTTTTTTTCGTTACATAATCTTTGCATATAAGATCAGGATTTCAAATTGTTAAACGTACTATAACTTTGAATTGTAAAAATGGAACTGCAATATTACAAATACAACTCAGTGAATATGTAACTAACAAAAAGTAAAAATAGCTTTAGGGCTATTTTAGTTAGTATGACATCTACGTATATATGATGATGACATATGATGTGACCGGTTTAACAAGGTATTTATAAATATTTGATACTAACAAATTGCCTTCACTTCACTTCAGAAAAACTACCTGACGCTTAGAAATAGCATCAGAATTGTGTAAAGACTACGTTGTTCTCGTTCTGCGAATTAAAAATACATCTTTCATAACTTTTTTATTTACGAACGGTTTGAAATATATTCTATACTAGCAAATGCCCTCGTTTCGCTTCGGAAAAACTATCTTAAGCATCTGCATATTTCTGGATTAATTCATAAATATTTTATTTATGGACGGATTGCAATGAAACAAACTATAAGAATTAAGTGATTCTTCCTGCAATACATTAGTGAAAACCAGAACCTGAGATTAGCGGGAACAAACGCACAGACAAACATAAAAATTCTAACAACTATTGTTTTGTGTTCTATGGCGTTGATAACGATCCGTAATAATGTTTCTTCTCATATTTTGTTCATTAACAGAAAGCGATCAGTTGGAATTTTTATTATTAGAATAGAATAACCATTTGGCCAGTTACGAAAAATACATCTGGACAGATATTTATTTATTTTCAACAAAAAAAAATAGTAGTTTTAAATAAATAATGTAATGGTTAAGCAAGTCGTACTTTTGCATAGCAATGCATTTTCTATTTGACAACTCTGTTTTTTTTTAATGTTAATAGCGGACAAATGAGTAGACGAGCTACCTGATGGTAGCTAGTCACCGTAGCCCATGGACATCAGCACGGCCAAAGGTATCACTGATGCGTTGTTGGCCAGGAAATGACGAGAAGACAAGATAGAAAATACTGGATCTCAAAACCCCAGGTGGAACACGACGAGTCGTTTGGCGGCTGACTCGAGCAGAAGGGTGGTAGCTAGCCGGGCAGGCTTCACGGAAAGACAATAATATTAATGCCTTAATAATATTACTGATAATATAATCCTTAAATGAAGCCCTACCACCAAGTAGATTGGCTTGTGTCGCCTCTTCTGACACTATTCTACGAACATGTGATAGGCCGCCGTGATACGGCCAGAAGGGTTTCCAATAGTGTAGTTACTTATTCTATAAACATTCATAGCGCTATAAAAGTTTCGTAATCCTTTAACCAAGTCGGGAAGAATGACAAAAATTTTATTTATCTTTCGTTTTCATAAGACAAGAGGTAAAAATACCGCGAACATCGAACTATCGACTTTGTTGTCCTTTGAAACATTCTTGCGACAACAGAGTAATATTTCTGTCAAAACATTACATTACTCGCACAGCGTAATGTCATTACTTTCAAGTCCGATTCCCTCAAGCAAACACTAATAAGTTTTAAACGCACATCAGTATCTTTCAACCGACTATCATCACATTTTACCAGTGGTACAGGGTTAAAATTCCTTTGACTGTCGAATGTCAGGTGTGACTTTTGTATGAAGGCAGAGTTGTGATAATAACAGTTTCCATCTTTCCATCATGGTTTCAATGTAGCACAGGTGTTGGATTAAGATTTAATTATCGCATTTATATACAGGTTACGCAGATAAATAAGGGAGTTAATCTGGCATTACATTGATGACATATACAGTACGCATATTGTCAATGTATTGTGTACGTCTTAAGTTTAAAATAGTTAAACATTGAATAGTTTAGCAATTATTTTAAATCAGTTTAGAGTATATTCATTTAGGTATGCTATTTAAGCGGTGTGGCGAAGAATTTTTGTGTATCATCGCTTTATTATTTTTAATATTACAACGACAAAAAAACTAAGTTTAAAAAAAAAACTAATGGATTAATACTAACGTAATAACAATGAATTTCGGCAAAGTAACGCATGATACTAGCAACTAGAGAATTCTGAACCTAAATACTAGCGTATGGCAAATGTACACCGTGTACATAAATTATATATACACAATAACACAATATAGCTAGTATAAAAATATAAATACAATATTCACTTCAGCTTCTCAATACATTTATAGTAATTCAGTATTTATACGAAATCAATTAATGTACAAGCTAAAAAGTTATAAATGTAAGACACGTCTTCATATCATCTACAAACAGTTCACAAGACTGAGAGAGATTGATTTACCTGTTGCATAAGTTTATTTACCAAATACCTAAATTATTAAATGATTGAAATTGAACTGGAATACCATACCATACTCTGAAAATTATGTTAATACGATAAATAACAAATTCACCATTTGTCTCCTACATTTAATAAAACAATTAAATTATGAAATAAAAATTAATATAAAGTGTAAGGAATACAGGCATCCTATTAATCATAGACGAAACCGTTTCTCTTTGGCGTTATTACGATTTCCGCCATGACAGATTTGATCGTTTTGACGTAAATTTTCTGTTTGGAGTAATATATGATGGATTTGTGAACTTATATTTGGATATATTTATGTCGAAGTATATGATATGTTTTATGAAAACCAATTACTGTTACAAACTTTTGTAAATACCACAGCAAATAACCACAAACAACATTTAAAAACGATTAGGTAGAGGTGGTGAATGATGAAGCACTCGTACTCAAAATAATTGATCGGGCTATTTGGAGATAGGTTTTTTTAACAGCGTATCACACTGTTATATATTTTTAATTTGATACTTTATATAACTAATTTATATTTAAAAAATCATCGAATAATTCACTATTAAGGTTATAAGAAACGCCTTTTAAAATGAAGTTCGCTTCATAATAATACACATAATAACGAACACGAAATTTGTACAGTAAGTAGTTTGTATGCAATAGACAATTCGCCGTATATTTGGAGGACTTAAATCGGCAAGACCTATTTACACACAGTCCCAGCTCTTTTCCAGGAAATTGAGGCTTTGAAGCAAGTGGATTCCGCTTAGAAATATAATCTAAATTCATTTAGTTTTTCAGCATAATTCCGGTTTCATGATCAACCAAAGAGATCATGATGATCAAAGGTGAAGGTCAATGAGTCTTGCAAAAAAAATGTTGTGTAAATTTATAAAAGAAATATATTTACTACTCAAATATTTATAATCTTAGTTATTTTAATGAATTGTTATGCCATAAGAAGTGAATGTTAAAAAAAATAACTTTTAAAAAAAGCCGTATCTTACTGGTAACATTTTTTCTATTCATACAATCGCAAAGGGCCTACACAACTACGAGTATATCAAATGAAATACTTAAAGCGCCAAAAAGTCAATTAAGATTCAATATGAACAGACCATACTCCACACACCTATGTTACTAAACAACTTAACACAATGATATTTAAATTGATCTTTATTACAAGTACATAAAACCTAAATTTAATTCGCCTCAAAGGTCATGTGTAAATTATATCAATAATAAAATTCTAATTGGTCGCTTTTTGTACCTTACCTTTAGTACCTTATATTAAGGAAATAGAACCCAAAACAATAGTTGTTAGAATTTTTGTCTGTTTGTCTGTGCGTCTTTTCCCGCTAGTCTCAGAAACAGCTTAACCGATTTCGTTCTGGTTTTCATTAGTGTATTGCAGTAAGCGTCAATACTTAAAGTTTGTTTCATTGCAATCCGTCCATAAATAAAAAAATTATGAATTAATCCAGAAAAATGCGGATGCTTAGGGTAGTTTTTACTAAGCGAAACGAGGGCATTTGCTAGTTAATAATAATAATAAATAAACATTAATAATAATAATGTAATAAATAAGCATCAGCTGGCATATCTTTGACTGCAATGCGAAATGATGTCAAATTATATATCTTATGTGCATACGATCACAGACAAGTACTCAATGCGTCTTCTATTTCTCATAATCTAAGACCGGTCGCGTTCATCCAAATATCTACATTAACATTATAAAGAGGCTATGAATTTTGTGAGTTTCTGCACATGCGGAAAGTAATATTCGGAATTACGGCACCTGTATAAAAAAAATTTTGGATGAAAAAAGGTTACATATATATCTAGTGTATAATAATTAACAGATAAACCTGGACAAAGTCTGGACGGGCCGTCTATTTCTTATTAAAACTCTCTACCTTCCCTATCTAAAGTATTACATTAGGAAACATGTGACCATCTTTTTTATATTATTAACAAAAATAATGCATAATATAAGTCCTTTACGATCTCAATTTTAAAATCCTGTCCAGTCTTTGCTTAATTAATAACATCGGCAAACTTCAAATCGAATCGAATTCAATGGTCAAATGGTTTCTAAATCGAATGTACGAGGTTACCCGATAAATTGGAAGATACAGATTGGAAGAAGAGAGAGATTTTCTTACACATAGAATTTGTTAGTATAAACACACTAGTAATGCTTTTGATAATTTTATACACAGTGGAATCGAGATCCTGGAAAGCCATTGTAAGAGCAAGCATGCATAATATAACTATGTTCTCTATAAAGGACAGCAAGATAACAGACGATTTACGAACAATTCATTAGCAGAATTTTCAAGAATCGATATCCAATGCAGATTGTCGGAGGTTAGTGGCTTACCTATGTGAAGTCCGAGTATGAAGTCAAAGCGATCGGTACCAATGGCTTATCGTGCCCGAAGCATGGAGATGCTGAACAAGTTTTGCCACAAGCGGTCACCCTTCCAATCACCAAGTGGTTGGACTGGTTATAAGGTTGTCTTGAAAGCAAGAATCGTGCAAATTATTATCTTATTTTCATTTTGTCTATCTCATAAGTATCATGTCTTAATTGTTTAAAAACCGGTATGAACTTTGTGTCGATGACAGAAGCCTAATGACGTACAATCTGGTATCTCGAACACAATAACGAATCATACAATTTCGTATTCAATCTGTCATACGTCTTCTGCTCTTCATTAAAATTACAGAACTGTTGATTCATTACTTTAGATAAGAAAAGAAATAAATAGGATTTTAGAATGTATTTGAATATATTTATTTTTATTTGCTTGTGGAAAGAGATAGTGACCGTGCGTATACCATTTTTATTATTCAGAAATTGACCAAAAAATTTAATCAAAACTGATTGATAAGAATGTTTGGGAATTCGTGGAAACAGGTTGTTTTCAGTTTCATTTTTGTAACTCATTTTGGAGGATCATTGACTTCAGTATATTGAATTTTAAAAGATAGCCTGAGACAAAATAATACTTGCGAGTCAATTACTGAAAAAAGATTACAAAGACATCTTTTAAATATTATTATTTTAACTTGAAATTTTTATTTATTACCTATTTATTAACGTTGGCACGTTGATACCCAACATTGTCGACATAGTATGTCCGTCTTTGAGTTACCAATAAATGTATCAGATTTGTAAGATCCACATGGAACCCGACACCCTTCGATTAACCTGCTATCTCTGCCGTGAAGCAAGTTACGTCATCAAAAAGGCCTAAGATACAAATCTTATTACAATTTATCACATAAAACAAAAATAGTGGTAATTTCAAATAGAAAAATCGTTGGTATTTGAATAATGTGATATTGAAAATACAGTACAACATAACATATCAAAACACATCAAAATACAGTCGATCAGACGAAACAAGGATAGAAGAGAGATTCAAAACTTAAAAGACATTTCGATTATATTAACTCAGCTTAGACTGAGCCCAAATTTATTCTAGTTCAACACATAAATTTAAATTAGGCTAATTTAAGACTTTGCAGACAGTTTTTAATTGCTTTCGTATGCTTAATAAATTATAATAGAATTATAAAAAGTCTGTACGCATTACGTTCATGATTCAACATTCTGATATTTTGAATTGATATTAAAGTTTATATTTCAGACAATGAACGGGATTCTCTAGAATGAAAATTGGAGACTTCATTTAATTCTAAGTCTAAGCTTGGTCCTCTGCTCAAAAAACACTCTGCCATCCGCCTATTAAAAAAATCCTGGACTTTATACAAAATATAAAAATCCTGAACTTACATAATATTTCGTTACCTACGTGAAATGATTTTAACTAGTAATTACTATGAATTACCTCCAAAGGCGTTAATTACAACTGAAATGACATTAATTATGATATTAGGTTGCAAGTACACTGACGTTAACAAACTGGTCTACTGGTTCAGCTCAGAAAATCTTGAAGATCAACCTACATCGCACCGGGAAGCCGATACGAGAAACGAGTTACTTTCCAAGCTGATATGAAGCTTACTATCGTCATTGGATAGTATTTTGGTCTCGACCCGGTCCTCGGTGTTTTAGACATCGATACTACTAAACTTAGTTAAGTGAAAAAAAATTTTGTTTAGGTTATTAACCGACAAACGTGACAGGCTATGTCATGGTAAGTAGTATCCGGCTAAGTAAAATGATGAATATAAATAATAATAACTTTCATTTGACGACCACGTAGCCCAGTTGACAGTGATCTTGCCTACCGATCGAGGGGTCCTGTGACCGATACCCAGCCGGAGCTGACATGTGACACATAAGTGTTTGTTTTCGGGTGTTGGGTGTTTGTAATGTCATATTTGTGTACGTCCATGCCGCCCGCAACACAGGGAGTCCTAGTACGGGAGTGTGAGTGTATAAACGTTTATTTAATTATTTATACAGTTGTATATGATAACTACAAAAACAAATCAGCATTAAAAATTGGATCCATAGATTCAGAGCTTATATTACGTTGCACCAATAATATTTACATTTTTAATGCACATAAAAACTGACTGATAGAGGTGTTTTTTAATTACTTTTTTAACGTACAAAATAATTTAATGCTTGATAAAAATTCCACCCGATGAAAAGCGGTGATGATGTCTAGTATATTGATCACTCTAAATTATAAAAGCCTATTCGCTCTCCTCTTGAAGAGATTACGTTGTGGGTAGCCGGGAGCACCGACGCGGGTAAGGCCAACATTCTATTAATGATGAATAACGAAGTGTGATGTAAATGGCTTGTAGTATTCTGATCAAATTCGAGTGAATTAGAATGTGTGTTGCCTTTTCTTTGGTTTAAGGGGGACACCTTCAAAACGATACCCGGTGCCGTGGGAGCGCCGCCGGGTTATATTTGATTTTTACCGCACTAAAACCACTCCAGTGACTCAGTGCTAAGTAGAGGACTCTGGGATCTTCATAGAAACTCAACCGGAGTTGAGCCTTTCGCGGAAGAGAGAACATGTCCCGTCCCGCACCATCCGATTTATTGAAACTAATTTATGAGCTATCATTAACCCATAACTTATGAACTATAGCTTAGCTATACATACCGATCTATTGTTTTTAGTGTTGGTAATACAACTCGGCTCTACACCGTAGATATATTTATATACTAGTGTTCAGTAATATTTGGTATTTCTGTTAAGAGATCGTTTTACGTCTGAAAAATTTTACCGCTTTTTATCGAAAGTGTAAAAATACTTATAGTAAATGGCGCTGCGTGTGGATGAATGCTTATATCTGTACGCTATTACTGATGTCGAGTGTATTACAAGTACCTATTGCTACGCTTCAGAAAATAAGTTATGTACTCAACTACCTATGAAATAATTGATTACCGTTAGTGTTTGGAGTTTCAAAATTTTTTATGTTCATCCCAAACGTTATGCGTATTTCACTATATCAATTTATGATAGTCGCAAGAAAATGCCTGCAGTAATTTTTGAGGTTAATATATTCGGAGAAACGGACCTTTGTTTTGTGTGTGGTATTGTAGAAAAACATGTGGCCGTCTGTAAGCTCATTATATCGATGTAATCACATCAATCATAGTAACATAGACTTTCTTTCACTGGCTATCAACCAAAACTTGTTTAAATTACGACTCTTTGAAATATTTTCATTGTACTGATACCAATGCATGTGAGAGTTAAGAAAAGTACAAATTGTATGATAAATTGTTGGTTTTAAAATTCAAATAACTATTCATCGAATAATCATTGTGATTGTTATATAGCATTATCTAATAATAACATGATTGTTTAATTTTCGTTATATTTGTGAACTTCAACACTCATCATTCATTAATAGTTATAAAATACAAACTTATCAACCGCACTTCTAGTTTGGGACTAGGAAATATGAGTTTGGATATTATTCAATTCAAATTCAATTTCACAATCAATTAATAATTTTGATATTTTAAAATACACTTACTCCCATCATTCTTTTCTTCTAAAACCGTTTCGAAAAAGTACTTTTACATTGAGGAAAAGAACAGCGAAAGAAACTACTCGGCACATTAACCCAAATAACTTCTTTGCTTGTGTTAACTTTTACACTACATAAACAATGTTTGATTTTGTTCATCAGTCATAATAATATATTTACCACTTATCCGTCTCCTACACGGATATTATCCGTGTATGACGTTATTCTGCGCACTTTGACAACTCTTTAATACCATTGAATTCATTCTCGTTTATGACGTACAGTTTCATAAATTTTCGTAACTTTCCGAATTGGTTAATTCACAATACGTAAATCCGCTACTACTTTTACCACTTGGCTCTTTTTGATATGGTTTTAGTAGCAGTATTCACGACAACAAATCGAAAATTATGCGGACCTTAGAATTGAAATATAAAAACTTAACTTTACTTATTGATTTTAGTAAAATTTTGTACACCACATCAATCTATGTTTGCGAACAACATTTTATTTTCTTAAAAGCTACATGCATGTATTTGCTTTTTTGAACAGTATATTCGGTTCTTTCATTACTGATTATCATTACTAATACCTAATACCTGTTACGGGCTTATACCTAGTGTAGACATCAGATAGCTAGGTTGTTATTGTTCACTAGGAATTAAGTTACGGCTATGTATAGGAAAAAATATTATTATTATTAAAAAAAATACTCTCGAGACCTGTTAACAAAAAAAAATAGTTCACTAATAACATTTCTCCGGCTGAAACTTTTGGTAGTAATTCATTTTAACACGATTATTTACCGGCTGTACGTGCCAACTACCCTACAACGAGAAATTGCCTTGATATATCAACGCACTTCTTACAGAATACCTCTGCTACGTAGCCGAAGTAACATGCTAATGAATTGATGTAACTATTTTAGTCTGTTTCTGAAATTGCCTCAGTTGACTATCCAAAGGGGTAATCAATCGATCAGTCATACATTCAATTGCGCAACTACCTTCATTCATACATTTTAGTTACTTGCATGACACACTTTTATCTATCTTGTTAGCATCTTCACACATATATATATATATTTTGTTTCTCCGTTTGGTTGTATTGATTGACCAATATATTTTTTAGGTTCACATATTTTTCTAGAAGGTGTGTCTACAGCATAATTTCCATCTTTGGACAAGGAGAAATATTTTTCTTCTGTATAATTAAATTCATTAAAGACTCTTATGCCACGCTAAGGTCAAATAGTAAGTTTTTATATTTCACTAGCAAGCGCTTGTAACTTCGTTTGCGCAGATATTTCGATAGTATTAAGTTTTGTTATGACGTTTTCGGCCATATTGGGGCGGCCTGGAATACTCCCCCCAATCCCATGCTGGCAGAACAGTGTCGTAAGAGGCGACAGAAGCCACCCTGCTTGGTGGTAGGGCTTTGCGTAAAGTTTATATTATCAGTATTATTATTAAGTCGTTAATATTATTATTGTTAT
>DWPT01008476.1:0-10182 GCA_018251895.1 Agathymus mariae mariae
TAGTTTTATTTTTTTTATACCCGAAATATGCAGCAAGTTGTAGGGTGCCTAATACTTTTGGCCAAGGCTGTATATACCTCTCCATCGCGGGCGCCATGCAGAGGTTTCGTCGGACTCCTAACGACCAAAACCATTACGAAAGTTCTTCCTCGTCACCTCTAGTCGTGTTTATGGGTACGCTTTCTCATTCTTGGAGCTACAGTTTCCCCATCTTCTCGACATTACGGGGCACGCGAGGACTTCGTACGCACCACCTCAAGTTTTTATATTAGTGACGGCAGAAACCCCCGTGTCTGTTGCCAAGGCGTCACACTCATGGAGGACAGAGGAGGGCCTGAGAGCATGACGCCCTACTGTCGGCTGCGGATTGGGTAGTTGATTCTTGACTCCTTTTCCTCCGCAGTTTTCTTCTACAACTTCTGTTCCTCGCATAAAGAAAGATCAGCGTTCCAAAACCTCTTGTTTGAACCATTGATCGAATTATGATCGAAAAAGATCGGTCATTCCTCATTGCTACAACGAATTTACGACGCTCACTCACCCACCCTCGGCACTTCAGCAATATGTGCATAGCCATGTTCTCGAAGCAGCTGCAATGCACCTTTTTCTTCCGACTAACCTACATACTTTCCGAAACATGCGTGTCTGGAAAGATCCTAAGTGAGCCGAAAGGTTAGCAAACCATGCCGCCTGTCCCATCAGCCCTTCAGGACTGACCGGACAGTCTCGACAGTTCAGCACCAAGCTTTAAGTTGGGCTAGTCGCTGTTTCCACCCATAAATTACTGACCGCCGAACTTGGACCTTCTGCTCTTCTAATTCCCATGTCGAGGGTACAACTCCGTGATTTCGGAACTCCGAGCGCCATGTACTTGAACTTCGTTATACCAGGAAGGACTACCCTCACAACGCCTCGAAGAAGATGATGATGATGATGATACGATACACCCGTATAAATTCGACTGACTGCCTCTTGAGGTTACCTCAGTATGATAATGATTCTTTCAGACAGCGTCTCCTTCCAAACGGGCGCCCCGTTTAAAGCCATTGACCGAACACTCCCATGTACAAGCAGTGACTACATTTTTTAGACCTTTCAAGGTGAGGCAGCAACCGCTTTAATACAGGTGCAGCTCCTATCAATCGGGGAGCCAATGGTGTAAATTTCTGGAACTCCAACGATTGTTGAAGACGAATCCCACATATCATACGGTCGATCTGGCCGGACGTGGCTTTCACCTATCATGATCTGGGATTCTAATTAACTTGATTCGGTAACTCTTCCGGAACCATGAAAACACCGAGCCTGGGTTTCATTAAACATCACACTGAATCGAACTCCGGATCGGACTGATATTACTTTGTTTAACTGTCAATTATAAAGTCGATATTCTTCAGCGACATAATGAGTTATTAATATGAGTATAAGCTTTGCTCGATGTTATGCTAAAGAAAAATCAAACAATAGTGATACTTCAATGATAAATTGAGCCAAAGCAATAGCAGGAAACTAGTTTCACATTATCTAGAAATAAATGAGATTGTTGTAGGTACATTTTACTTTCTTTTACCATTTCTAAAAGTACATGGCGTGGTAAATCTACTGCATGTATTGGTTTTTATCGATAAGAAAGCCTTTCTATCTCATTGATGTTGATGATACAAGTCGATCATGGTTCTTGCAAATAAGATGAATTACTATATATAAAGCACTTCCAACCAACAGTATGCTCTATGACAAGGAAAATCCTCCTTACGCAATATTTTTTCATAAAGGGAAATTTATATTCGAAATTAAATCCACTGAGTGACGTATAATCGGACTTCTCTTTAGTCTTTAGTCCATTCTCATTGCCTTTACAGACACCGTTACAATTAGCTATGGGAGTTAATAGCCAAATTCCATCATGTGTATATCAAATTATTTTATTGTTTGATAAGAACCAATTACGCCATAAACATTTAGTTACGAACCAGTATAGAGGTTACAGTCTCGCGGGGAAGCTGGTCACCTTTTTAATTCCGCATAAACCTGCCAAAACGTTCGATATCTATTTAGACCAGCTGATAAGGTGTCTTTTAAAATACACAACAGAGATAAGTGTATACGTTATAGTCGATTCATGGTCGTCTTCAATCGGCGTTCAGCCTTGGTGTTACTAGCAAGTGACGTATACTTTAAACAATTTTTTTCTATTATTTGTATCGCAAACAATACTCCGAGCCTTACAGTCGACGCTGGCAGCGGACAGACGCGGCCGCGCATTCGCCACTCCGCCAAAACAAGTTTAGTCTTCTACATAGTGCGTCGAAATGACGTCTAGAACTGACGGCAGTGGACAACGATCATTGCGATGATATGATTCTCGTTTTATCACGCGCGTTTACTGCACCGGCGTAAGAGAACTGACTTTACAGCTGTTCAAGAATGTTCGGTTTTGAGTTCATGAAACGTTGGTATCTTCAAGGTGTTGTTTTGTTTTGTTTTATGTTAACCTTTTCTTTAGAACGTTCACGCGGTGATTTTAACCTTTGTGCAAAGAGTATCGTGATGTTAATGGAATTGCTTTGTAATTGTTATCATACAATTTGATAAACGTCGTGTTTGTTTATTACAGATGGTGACAAAGATTCGGATGGCCCGTCCGAGAGTGGGGATAATACGTCTGAATCGACGCAAGGTCCCCCGAGCGAACCGGCACAGGAAAAAGGTATTTTCATTATCCTTGATTAACTCATTAATTATAAAACAATGTTTTTTGTTCGTTAATTAAAAAGTTTTATTCAAATGATAACAATAATCACATAAATAACATAAATTGTTCCGGGTTAGTTTTGCCACGAGTGAAAGATGTAAACATCGCGTTAGCTGCATAAAATGTACATCATATAGAGATAGTGAGTGTACTTAGTGCGACGGTGAATGAGTACATGTCGATGGGTAACGTTTGTGAAAACAATAATATCCTCTTGTTACTTGTTTGTTTGTTTGTTTTGTTGTTTATTTCTTGATACTTGCATGATGTTCCTGATAAACTTATTTTTTTATATACGTATGCAGGCATTATACCCCAACAAAAACAAGATGAGCAATATTATCTAGCTCTTTTCAAACCTCTTGTCCAATATGACTGTCTGTAACGGCACTACGGTTTTGAATATTAACTATACAGGGTTATCTAGTAGGGAACATATAAAAAACTTGCCTTATTTTCAGTTGTCCCGAACTCTAATAGAAGACTACTCAACTTAAATAAATATTAACACCACTAACTAAAAGAACCCGTTCAATATTTACAAAAAGTGCATACGATAAAGGCAGCATTGCAATGTAACATGTCTGCTAGGGGATGCCTATAATTTATTTATTTTTTTATCGCTATGAATGAATCTTATTTCCTCTTAATGTATTTCTTAGATATAGAAATATTATAGAAACAATATTTTTAAATTTCGAATAAATAATAATTATGTTCTACACACACATATGACAGATGAAAATAAAGGACGGTTTTGCTACTTACAAGGTAGTTCAGTGAGTATTTCATTATTATAGTTTCGTGTGTGCGCTACAGTGTCTATGAATATGAATGTAATATTTCCAGAGATCCTTGACAGCCTGCGGCCGGTGTCGCCCGAAGCTCCCACCAGTAGCAGCGCTCCGCAGCGCTTTCTCAAGATCAACGTACGCCACATCACCGATGGACAGGTTGGTGTTCTTCTGTGAACCGTTACTTCGATACACTGCTGACGTTCTGAAATATATTTGTGGTCTGTCAAGGCGCTCGGCGTATTACGTGTTTTTGCGTCGTCTTCTGTTTAGTTCATCGTCGTGTTGATGAGACGCGAATCATTGAAGACATTAATAAAATCGACGCAAAATAATTATGAACATAAAGATGATTCCATTACAATTCCATTGGCATTAAATAATGAAAATGAAAATGAAAATGGTGTCATGTGCGCGTGTCGTTTTATTAGGATGTGCATCAAAATTCCTGGTGTTATCAAAATTACACTCATAATAATTATTTGTTGGTACCTTGAACTTCCTTTGTTTTTTATAATTACTATCACGCCGACTTTTCACTTCGTAAATTATTCCAAACAATTTATATTTTAAACAGTACAATTTCATAGTTAATTACAAAACAAGCCTTTGAAATTTTAACTAGGATAACTTAAAATTTCTGCTATTTCAGGAAAAAGAGGAGACTCTTTTTTAATTTGTATGGGTATCAGAATCGAAATTGAATGATTTTCTAGACATTGTTATGAGTACCGTGTAGATCATATTTGGATATCATTGAAAAAATAATTAACTGCATATAAAAACGTTTACATTGCGTCATTGATATTACCCACAATAAAGAAAAAAGTATTTAATTATAAAAAATAATCATGTTTATTATACCATAATTGTATAGTTCTAGTATTGCATTTTAATCAACATACAGAGATAGACGCACATTCCAAAAAACGATACAAAATTTTTACTTGGCGGTCTCGTATCGAAGGAATCATTTTAATTTGATAAGAAACGAATATGAACAGATTATATAAACAATATACTAACTCGATAAGAAAAGTAGCTATTTTTGTAAATAACAATGTGTAAATCAATTAACTTCAAAGCATTAATTAATCTAATAATTAATATCTTACGTACCTACATAATTAAAACCATTATTATATTTAACATGCTAATAGTAATTTATCAAATCATTTAATCTTGTGATACTACTCGTATTATTTATATAACTTTGACATTGTAATATATGCCTCTGTAAAAAGTATTGAATATTTATATGTACATGTCTTTAACAGAAGTACAACTGCTAGCTGATTCGTCCTGACCTCGCACGGAGAGGATATTTTGCATAAAAATGACATAATTCCACGCTTCTTACTCGAATTTTAAACATGCTATGCTGTTTCTAAATAAGGTCTTTGGGTCTGAATATTGGTTTTTTATTAATAGTCGAACAAAATGAACCCCTTTAGGATCCTGTAGTAACTGCATCAGTCAGGCTGAGGATCTGGACGTGATACTTATCAGTATATCCACGTGGAAGCACACACAGTCTTGTGGCTTGTGTCAGTTGTAAATGATCTACTTACTACTGTCCACTATATGCATTACAAACAAAATGATTAATAATTATACATTAATATGCATATTGCCCATAAATAAGGTGGGTAACGAAGCCTTCGTATGAAGTCTGCGCTAAAATTGTCTTTAAATAGTTTGCGCTGTCGATATGTAGGGTGTTGCGTACAGCTACACCTAATGAGATGTCTGTTGTTACTTCTCTGGATTGGTTCTTATTCTACTGTGGTTCTGTTGATGTATATAACACCGGCCGTGGTCTGCAGTGACCACCGACCATCAGATTGACTGCACATCTGCTACTTACACACATATCAGGAAACATAAAATGATAGGTCAGTTTATTAACCAAAAGTTAAATTCTAAGGCTATTTTAATATTTTGTGCGGGCCGAGAGTCGTCTAGTACTTAAGTATACTCACAGAAATATACTGTCAGTAAAGATTCATAACATATGTTATGAATTATTTATATTTAGAATCGAAGATACTCGCATATACATTAAACACAAAGTTAGCACAAATTCATCAGTGTAAAAAGGTAAGGTTGAAAATGTAACTCTCCTTCAACGAATTTATAACGAACGAATTATATACGAAGCTAGTATTAATATGTTTATTGTTTTGCCAATCGCCAGGGTGTGGTCTCCGGTGTACTACTGGTGACGCCGAACGCTGTCATGTTCGACCCGAACGTGTCGGACACGCTCGTCATGGAGCACGGACCGGAGTCGTACGGCGTCATTGCCCCCATGGAGTACGTCGTCAACGCGGCCATATTCTACGACATCGCGCACATGCGCACGCACACGCCGGATCATAACGCGCACAAGTACGTCCCCGTTTATGCTGTTGTTAGTATGAGAGTAACAAACCGTCATTAAGTATAATATGAGACTATTAATGTAGTAGTAGTAGCCTTTATTTATTACTCTATAATGAATTAGGATAGGATTAGGTGTATATTATAGTTCTAACAGATTTTATGAGGTCAATAAGATGTTACTTAACCGCCACGGAACTGAAGAAAATCTACGCTAACCCATGAAGATAAGGTTCTTAATTGTGGCTTATGTAAATTTTTCGCAAGACAAATAAAGGCGTGGAAGAATATGATAAACTTCTGAGGCATCGGTGAAGAAACTAAAGAGCGGCAGAAGTACTCACAGTAATTACGTAAAGTGTGCAGTAAGAATCTTCTTAATATATTGTTAATAAAAGGGTCATTACGATACTTATACCCTTAAAATAATACGTTACCAGCTTTCAGTGAGTGGGGGTGGCAAGTTGTATTGATAAAAATGATTTTATTGTAAACAATGCGAAACAACAATTTCAAATAATAGTTCAAAACAAGACGTCACGTATGACGATGACGCAAGTGGAACGAATAGTGATTTCCACGGTGCTGTGGTAGATATTTTCTTCCATTTCAATATGCCACCGCGACCGATACTTAAGTCGGGTGAAATTTTAATAATTGTTATATCTTACAGAGCAGACCAAGCCGAGATATACTACATGAACAAGTCCGAACTTTCCCCCGGCAAGGACTCCCTTCTAGTCAAAGTAAGTATATATTTTACTATTTTCAGAATTACTTAGACGGCGAGGGATCGTGTTGCAAGTGATCACCGCCTAATGTTAAACAAGTATAACACACATATATTAACATTTATTTTTTGCGCTTCCATTTGGGGATAAAAATATTAGTTTTATAACCTAAACTTTATATGCGGTCTGTAAGATCGTTCGATTCATGTAGATTGATGATCAGTTTTTCGCAATGCCACTATACAAATATAACATTCAAACGCAATTGTGAAGCATTGCCAGCAAAACGCTTCGAGAGTTTTTGTTTATTTCTTTGTCATATGTGTCCGTCTTCTACTCTCACTTCTCGTACCTCCACTTCGACGTCAGTATGTTCTGTTACCGAGTAAGAATTAAATTACATTTTATAAGGATGAGACATTTCCGGAGCTGCAGGCGGCCACCGGCGGGGAGGGCGGTGAAGGGACTGAGGCCGCCGCCGGAGAGAGCGCCGCGCCCGAAGAGCGCCCGGGGTCCGACGGCGAGGACCGCGGCGGCGCCGCGTTCCCCAAGGCTTTCGAACGGGAACTGGTGACTCCGACTGCTCTACAGGTAGATTACAATCGATGAGTAAATTATTGAATAAGTCCTTAACCAATTGTATTTGTTATAAAATATGTATTTTGTATAGTAACGGCGCAAAGCAAACGTATATTCTTATTCTTAAGCTTGTGTTAGTACCCTGTATTGTAGAATATTTCGGCGCATTGAGCATAATTATCAAAAAGTCTAGTCAGTCTATTCATTAAATTTCTATGGATGTTTTGGAAGCACATAACAAGCATACAAGTATGTAAATATGACTCATCGTGACAGTGATTGATGCAAATCGAATCGTCGTTATAAAATATTCCTACCTGTCCGCTACGTCGAATAAGTAGGGCGTCCGCGACAATATGGATGTAGTCAGTTAATATTATTATTATTGACATAAAGATTTATATTTGTGTACAGCAACAGACCACTGAAGAGAGGCGGAAATCTTTGCTGGATCAGCATTGGGCCATTCCCAGCAAGGATAGGATGTCCATTGATCAAGGCAGCGAGGTTAGTGTGATGGATTAAAATATTATATTACACTAGTAATCCGCCGTTGCTTCGGTTCAGGCAACAACGCTTTAAGTATGGAAATAGCACTCGTATTGTTACGTTTCTCAATTCACAATTTCTTATAATGTGACCCATAACAAATCCACAATGCAGGTATCCGGCACTAGCGGCGAGCAGGGCAAGGAGGAGAGTCTAGAAGCGTCTCGCGAGGGCTCGGAGGCGGAGCGCGCGGGCAGCGTGGCCGACGTAGAGCCGGACGACGCACGCCATCTAGTCAAATTATCGTACCACGACTCGGGCATCGACATTCGCGACCCGGTGCTTCACGTCACTCCGACTAACGCCAAGAAGGTTGGTAAGGTTAGTGGTGGTTTTTACTAACTCGACAATAGTTCACGAGCTGTTATTAACATTTTAACAATGATTTGATGCTTGTCTACTGTCTCACTTATGTGAACTTGTCGCCATATTCTCGTCGTACTTGGCGTTATATTTACTTGAAACCAGTGATTAGCGAGTGTTGTACAACCTTATGCCTATAAACTTATGTTAAAGGTATGGATATCTCAAGTAAAATGTTTGCTGGAATATAAACGATATAGTAAAAATTGTAAAATACACACCAGTCAAATTCATATAATAAGTTTGGTGCAAAACCCTTCTTATTTTGTACATACGTACGTCTCCGCACGCACGCGTGGGCTCGTATGTGTGTGTCAATATTTTGTTAGTGCGATAAAGATAGGTAATTTTCATTATTCTGTTCAATCGTGTTTTAGGAGTTCCATATGACTCATACATCATCCCCATCCTCCTCCCATTACTACGAATGTTGCCATCACGACATTGGCACCATATTCGAGACACCAGAAGCGGACGTGTCGATGTACGAGGAGTGCGATTGCGATTATTCATATCAAACGAAGTTCTTGAAATGTTTCACTCTCGACCATCATGATGATGAAGTGCACTCTTGCGCATCTACCGATGAGGTGAGGAGGGACAGTGGTGAAAGTTATTGTTTCTCTCTTTGTTTGTGATATCTCGTCATTATGTGTCTTCATGAGAAACGATAAGTTCCCTTTCAATCTTTGTTATCATGTAAACAAGTGCGTCGTTCAAGACCTATATATAGTGTAAATAGGTAACTTAAAACGTAGTTCTTGTTGTATTTGTTGACTTTTCTGTATAATGTTTTGACCGTATCAATGTTTTCTACGTCGTTCGAAGCACTACTTATCTGTCGTATTTCTTTTTTTTGTGTTGCCGTTGATCTTGGCTGATATGGCTTGTGATTCAGTGTGAACTTGTTACTTCCGTATTGGATGATAATATATCTTCTGTGATAGTCATTTTCCTATTCAACTCTCGTATTAATATATGTGATTAATGTATAGGGAGCCGTCGGCGAGTACCCACTGTAGCCAAATAATCTGTGTATGATCTTCCTGTAATAAAACTACACATGTTCGATGTGTTCAAAGTTGTGTGCTGTGTACAAACAAAATATCAACCGAGCCAGTAGATGCGTTCTGACGGTGTATTCATGTCCAAGCAGGTGTATAGCGACGCGGACATCGTGCTGTCGGCGGAGTGGGTGCCGCCGGCGTGCCTGCCGCGCGGGGAGCCGCCGCTCTCCGCGCCGCCGCTGGGCGAGAACGAGCGAGCGCCCCGCAAGCCGGCCGCTGTCTCTTTCTCGCTCGATGGTACGCAGAAGGAAGATGCTAATAAGCCGGATAAAAAGAATAAGGTTTGTACAATGTAATTTATTTTATACTTGTAATGTTAGCTGTGCTTCTAAAATATGATTAAGACATTTGCAAGTAATCCAGTAAAAAAAAATTCAATGTTTTATATGTTTCATTTGTCCGATTATTATTTATATTTAATTTTTTAAACTGTTATTCATTTTAATATACCAATAATCTTTTAAATTAGACAAGTCAAATGCGTCAAATTGCTCAGGATCCAATAGTTTCTCATTTGTCAATATAAGTAATAAATACACGCAGAAATGAATGTTTGGTTGTGTTTGGAAATTACTTGTACTAATACCGTGTTAACGTTACAATTAGATGCTGAAGCGCCTGTCGTACCCGTTGTCGTGGGTGGAGGGTCTGACGGGCGAGGGGCCGGCCGGCGCGCACGCGGGCGACTCGCTGCCCACCTCCGCCGATAGTCACAACTCCACTAGCGTCTTCTCCAAGGTCTTCAATAGGTATGTACGTTACGGCCGAAATTCGACCGTAATCTTTAAATTGTTCTATAAAAAAAAACTACTGATAACACTAAAAGAGATAGAGAACAGAAGAGAGAAAAAGATATAAGATTTTATATGTAGATAACAGGGATGATATGGAGCTCCGTAACCGTAACTGAAACTATCGGATATCCGAAATAAAAATATATCCGAAACCGTAACCGAATCCGA
>DWPT01008477.1:0-10182 GCA_018251895.1 Agathymus mariae mariae
GAGGATATCTAGAATGTATTTCATCACTCTGTGAGCGTGGGGATTAATAGAGGGGTTAATTCATAATACGTGACAATAGTTCCTATGCCGCTCGAAGATCTCTTCGGATCGATGTCTCGTTTGATTTTCCGTTAGATCTCTCATAGTACGGGTGTTACACCAAACTGTAGAAACAGGTCCGTTACCCTCGCGAAATACGGGATGACATGGTACGCCTTTTAAAATACTGTACAAAGTAATGGGCAACAAGACAAACGTCTTAAAAAAACTCGTTTAACGCCATGGTTTGTCTCAGGGTATAGATTGGTCCAAGCAGATCTTAAAAACACGGAACCCTTTCACTGTTGGGGTCTGAGGGTCTCTTAGTAGAAATTATATTTATCTGGACTCTATTAATGGTTCGTAGGCTTTTTCAATTATGTATGATATTCGTTGTGTTTGATAGAAACCAATGACTGGTGTGAGATTGGAAATGTTGTAGTAATATTGAAAAAAAAAACGCCATTTATATGTGACTTTCGTTTTATATGAATCAATGCTGTCTCAGGTTGCAGATGGGCGACGAGATGTCGAAGCGCAAGAAGTTCCTGTTCGTGACGTGGGTGGGGCCCAACGTGTCAGTCATCAACCGCGCCAAGATGTCCACCGACAAGGCGATCATAAAGGATATCATTTCTGTAAGTATCCACTTATACAGTCACCATTATCTGTGTTGGGATTACGAAATGTCAGAATTTCCCTCGGTATGATTTTTGGGCATTATCTGACCCACTCTACACAAGTAATTACTAAGGGTGTTGTCGAGTAGCACCTGGTTTTATAATAATCTATCTATCCCGTTCTGCTGGCTAAGTCTATTATTTGTTCGAACTTACCTAAATTTAGTTTCTTAAGCGTATCCTTACATTCCTTCTTACCTTTGGAGACATACCCATTTAATGGGTCAAAATGTGTATATATCTCTGTTTATTGCACGTAAATATGCAGTTACAGCTGTTGTAGTATAATCTATCAAAAAGGATAAATAGGTTATTATAATCGGCAATAATTATGAAAGCCAGGAACTTGCTTGTTAATTATGTGTAATTCGCGATTAAACGATTCAAAAGACCCGGATACTAAGAATTGTAGGAACTAACGGGTCGTTATGGCGGAGATTGTTCGTGTTCGATACGATCGTGAACGAACGTGAAATGGTTGAGTGACATACATATCGACCCATCTACGCTGATGCGCTTTCGGGTAGTTTTTGGTCCCATTCGATGCTGTTGAAACCTAGTGGTAGTTCAATTATCTATTATATTTATGCATAAGCAAGATTTAATTGCGATGTAAATAATTGTTTAGGGGCACGTATTACCCAAAACAAGTGTTTTAAACAAAAACATGTGACGGTTGTGTGATATGATGTGTGTGGTAGTGATTTCTATTTAAGTTTAGTATTAACACCAAAAATGTACATAATTGTGTCCTAACCGAAATAGAACCAATCAATCGATTGAACGAGTCGAAAGACCCTAAAAATGTTCAGTAATCAGTATCTGGATCTTTAAAATTGATTGACGACATATGTCTACTGCAAACTAAAGAATTAAAAACATTTTATGGTTGATTTGACATAATCGTGAACAGCCAGGGACAAAAAGAATATTAGCGCCATATTCCAGTACTGTTGACAATGACCCTGTACAGAGAACAGGTCCAAAAGTATAGATCTATCATCACTGCGTCATCCAGCGATTAGGTTTGAACAGAATTACCTCTTACTCTGTTTTCATTGATATTGTAAAATTTAAAACGAATACAATTACGAATGAAGTCATCGCTGCATCATTAAAGAAACGATAAATTTACCGCATTCATAGACCTTGTTTATTAGTAACCAGATAGATTATATGATATCAGTCAATTGATAAAAACATTGACTTTTCTATAAAACATGAACACCACACCCAAATGTTATTTGAACAACAAGATTAATGAAACGAAATGACTCAAGTCGGTATAATAATAATAATAATCTAAGCTGGCGGTGACATAGCTTTCATAGCGAAAATTCTCGAGCTAGATTTTGGCCGGAACACACTTACAGGCTATTCATTTTATTTATATCATAAAAGTTTGTGGTGATAGCGAGCATTTGCAATATCGTTCGTAGGGCAGAAAAGTCCTCGAATGGCGACCACGCCGTAGTAGAGGAGCAGAGATCGCACCCCGACAAGGTGGACTTGATGTGAAGAAAACAGATGCCCTGTCCTGTTCCAAATAGTGAATTACCGTCGGGGAACCGAACTTAGGATCCATAACCCCGCAGTGTCACTACGAACTGTGACGATTTCCATGTCTTTTATAACCAGTAGATATTAGTTATGGACACAGTACTTTTTAATATGAAATTAGGTTTTATTAAGAGAAAAGAACCGATATACTATACCTATGTACAATACTCATTATCTTATCAAACGCTCGAGTATAAGGTCGATGGCGTTCGCTCATATAAATGTTAAAAATGTTTAGATAAAAGGCAATTTGGTTCAATACCTCGGCGCCGATCGTTATTTCATGTAAATAGCCGACAAACGAGCAGACGGGCCCTCTGGCCAGAAGTGGTCGCTTTCACTTGCAGACGGCATCATAAATGCGTTGTTGATCAAGGAAGAAGGCACACAGTTCATAATGTGTTCTATAAGGATGTGTAGACAAAGAAACATTCGCGAATATCGTATACAGTATACAGAGCCCAACGACCCCCAACAGTAGGAACCTGATGCCATTGCATCGTCTATTAGTGCCACAAGCAGGGAGGCTTGGCTGAATTGCAAGGCATAATAGTCTCTTACATGCCAAACTACTTCAGTTTATGAGTTGGTAAAAACGTAGATACAATACCGGTTTGCTATTAATGCACACCCAGAAATTATGCTGTCCACTAAATCATCATCACAGCCTGTAACTGTTCCACCACTTAGACCACCACACTGATTCAGTATTAATTAAGACTACAGACCTTTGAGTGGTTTGTGGATACTACTCTGATATGCAGCTTTAATCAAGTTTTGTTTTGCAAAAGGAATTGATAGTAAATTTGTTATAATAACATTATCAAATGCAGAATTTAAAGTCATTCAGTAAGTAAAAGAAATTGGGATTGAGTGATATGAAAAAAGTGTTGTAAATAATTTTATTTATACATGCTATAACAGTTAATACATATAAAAGCACTATAGACATGTGATATTGTAAATTTAATAAGTAAAAAAATAAACTAAATTAAAATTATCTGCAATACCACTAATAAATAACTAAAACAAAAAGTCTGTTAATTCCAGCCCATCAGTTTTAAGAGAGAAACTGCGTTTTGGCTTAGTAGGAGTGACATACATAATGATCTGGTATGAAACTTTATATTTGGTGATCAACTACTTGCTTACCTTACTTCCTCAATTTACCGATGTCCATGGGCAGTAATGTCAACTTACCATCACATGCCTTATCTGTTAGTTTACCGGAGATTCTATAAAAGATAGAACATTCTCATACTTAACTGGAATATAGGGCATTTCTATTGTGATCAGCAAGGCTTGTTAATAAATTTTTATACTCGGAAGAGTTGAATAGTAAAGATAATTCAGTTTGAAAGATTTTATGTCTAATATCTTTCTTTATATGTAGGTTAAATTTGATAACTACAACTTCATTTAAACATTGTCGAAGCATTTTATGTCATAAGTAATTTGTATCACAGCTTTATCTTTGTTTTATATCAAAACATGCAGATTTTGTTTGATTTTATTTCAGCCTATAAATAAGAGTAAAAGGATATAAGGACCTATCTTTCTTAGTGTCTTTCCCTTTCCCTATTGCTTGTGATCCACCCTTCTAACCAACGCAACCAAGGCAATGCACTTGGTCTTGTTGAAATTCACAGCCAGTTAACAAGCAGGTTTTCTTCAATCTTATCAACTGACAATATGTTAGCAAGGGATTTTTATCATGGAAGTTCATGGGCAGCCGTGATTCATCAGTCCTATTTATTCAATCAATTAGTCTACCTGTTCATTTATTGGTTATTAATCTATCAGAGCTAAGAACTATTCAGTCAACAAACCTTAAAGTACTAAATCATTAACAGACTCACCATGGTTGCATGTATATTATTATTAGTGTTGTGTATTAGTAAGTAATATATTTTAATATCACATAAAATCATATAAATACTTCCTGACATTAAAACCAACCGTCTGAGCGACAGCAGAGATAAAATCGTAACCAACAATACATTTGTATTTAGAAACATCCAGATCTAGCTCCTTACTTCCAGCTATCAGTTTCAACTCGACAAGAGTTGCGATTTGTGCTAACAAATTGCTTGTTAACCCTATCTTCTCTTCTAGAATGGCATAGAAGATTGCTAGTAATCGGTCCAAACTGAAAACTTTGGGCCCGAGCTGAGTGTTGAGTTTCTCGTTGATTTTCGCCCTCGCTTTAACTTGCTGCAATCTCTTCCTTTGTTTGCCATGGTTTTTCATGAATAACCTCTTGTCCTCCTTCTGTGGGTTGTAACTTGCCAAATATGCAGCAATGAGGAGATATTTAGCATAGTATGGCAGCTCAAAACTTTGGGCAAAAGTTCTTGTGGATATCAACTCTTCTTTTAAGGTATTTTCAAAGTTGTATGGCTGCATATCAGTTTCATATGAGTTTTCATTGTCTATTGACAGTGATTTGGCTTTTTGTGCATCTATACGTAGATATAAATGATCCAAGCTAGATTTTAGAATTGGTGCAATATGCCGCCAAAGTTTTGGTAGATCAGAAGCACTGATCTCATTAGCAATTATGGGTTCACAGTATTTGAGGAAATTAATACGCGCCATGTGTTGCAACTCGATCAGATCGCGACACGGACGATAGAATACGCTTAGGAATGCGTTTACAAAGTTTGCAAACAATTGTGGATCCTCCAGATCTCTTCGAGGATTTTCTGCAGGAGTATTATTATATACATGTTGCAAATATGCTTCACGGTTTTGTAATATAATATTAAACAATTCCTCCTTATTGTAGTTGGGAAAGAACAATTTGATGGGCTCGCGGACCCCCATTTTAAAGTTAAAATTATCATACGCTAAATGTGTTATAAATACAGTGCATATATTTAGATTACACAGCTCACGGAGTCGAAGTAACGTACTCATTATACACTGGTCCATAACACGAAACCTTTCAGCGCGGTCGAATATTATTAAAATGGGTTCATACGAGCTCTTGATTTCATCAAATTGATTCAGTGAGTTTATTAAATCTGAAATAGTTTCACATTTACACTCTTTTCCGTCTTCATAGAGCCCGGATAAAATCGTTTCGAACATAATTTTCGGGCTATAACACTCTATACAGTTGATAGTTACATGCGTGTAACCTATAATGTTCAAAACAGTGTTCAAACAGATACTTTTGCCTGTCGACATACTCCCGCTCACAAACAGTGAATGCGGTAATGGTTCATCGTGTTCCCCAAGGAGGTTAAATAGACTGCGTATTTCTGTGTCTCTGCTAACAACCTGTTTTTGAGGCATCTTAATTGAAATACAAATAGATTAAGTTTGGTTACAAATTACAAACGTTGTTATAAATAGCAATTGACTGGTGTAAACGACCAACTTCGAAACATACAATTTAAAAGTGACTTGATTGTCAATGTCATTGTCAAGTCAGTCCGATCGCGGTCGTTTTACATTCCATAGCACGCATAATTAAAACCGTGGAGAGTTGCTACTATTATTTTTCCGGCTATTGTTATATTAGTTTATATTTCAAAATAAATTATAATAATGAGTAGACATACGACAAATGATTATTTTGTTTTACTACTCTATGAGTAATGTTAATGTTCGGTAGTCTATTTTCTTAACTTAATTTTAAAAAATGTTCCTGTTTAGTACTTTCACAAAAAAAAAAATTGATAAGCAACTAGGAAATAATATTTAAATATTTCAACCCAATTCCAACGTGCTGTTGACTTGGTTAAGAGACCAATTTGGCCATTGCACACATTGAAAGCGTACATTATCGTGATGTGTAAGAGGTATATATGAGATAACAATATAAAACATTATAATTTTATTTTCAGAATTTCGCCGTGGAACTTCAGTTGGAGAGTCAAGCCGAGATAGACATTGATCAATTCAAAGATGCGTTGAACAGGGCAGGTGGAGCAAACTATGGAACCGGAATCCGTGACTTATGAATTGTATTATAATACGCTGCCAAGATTTTACCATTGTAATATTTTAACTGTAACTGAACATAATATTTACCTATTTGATTAGGTTTATAATCAGAATTTGGTTCAACTTTTGTCTTAAAATATTATGGTAAAATCATTTTATAAACAAAATCGGGTCAAAGCCTTGCAAAATTATGATTATTAAAAAAACTCATCCTTCTCCCTTTCAAATCCAATTTTTAATTATAAACAAAAGTAAAACTTCAAAGGGTTGTGAAAAATTCTAATAAGAATATCATATAAAAGGTTTCTCAAAATTGTAATCCACTAATGTGTAATACTTGTTTGACCTGAGTTTGTTTTTTGTTTAAGTAGTCATTTGCATTTGTTTATAAATTTTTTATCAATTTGCCGTAAGTCTTTTAAAAATTATAATAATTTATTTTTATCACAGTGAAAGTTTATTTATTTTTTTAATAATGTAGAATTGGTCGAAAATGTATTTATGGATTAATTTTTAGTCTTAAAAACATTTGTCTTAAAAAAGGCATACGTTGCAATAAGTTATTTACAGTCGGTTTAATGTTAAACTGAATGAATTCACAAAAAACTTCTTTGTGTACTCCACGATCCTTTGCGGACTAAATTTTACAACCGAATGATAAATTATCAAAAATGTAGGGAGTGTTGCCATGTTGTAAGGCGTAATGGGTGCATTTTTTTTTCTACTTGTATTTTGATGACAAAGTCAAATTTTTACATTGTATCGTATACAAAATTGGAGTTTTACGTGCTTTTATATATACATAATACCTAGTATAATTATCCAACATAATTATTGAAGAAACCATTGATAAAATCCGATTAACCAAACTAAACGTGTTTTTATTGTTTCATCCCATTATTCACTCCTAATATTTAATTTTTTAAATAGTTAACATAAAATTATTTGTAATATTAGGTTCGAATTGTACATTACTGCTTCTATATTATTTTTATCAGCAAGCAAATGGAAGCAAACAATGAAAAATGTAAAAGGTAGTTTATCCTATTCTAAAATAAAAAAGTCACTTACAGTCTTCAAGAAAATCCAAATTTTATTAAGGAAATTATTAATCAGTCAAGTTTCTCAATATTGGAAACAGTAGAATCCTGGTTTTGTCAATATGGCTTCTTTTATACCTATTGTTCTCTCAAATATTCTCAATTCGCTAATATAATATAATTTTGAATTCTTTTCAGCTATTATCAGGAAACTTCAGTAATAAATATGTTTATGTTATACATAAGTCGATTAGTTAAATATTTAATTCTATATTATTTTTTATCTCGGATCTCTTACATACATATGTGACTTTCTATATGTAAAGTTTTAAAGAAATAATTATAATACCAGTATTACTTTTGATATATTTTCGCTATTTGTTCAGGTAGGTACTGGGCAATTAATTACCGTACTTACAAAACAAACCTTATTTATGTTTTTTTTTATCATTTTGCTTATCAAAATTCATGCTTATAAATTTTCCGTTAATACCGTGTTATTTTAATGACAATTAAGGATAACTTGTTTAAGTGGATGCGCGATTTTTGAGTAGCCGGCCGGAAATAAACATTGTACGCCTATTATCTGGTTTAAATTTATATATGGGATAATATATATATATATATTATATTACATTAGTACAGTTGACATAGAACTTAGAATTCGGAATGTGTGCTATAGATTTTAATATTTTAAAAATAGAAATATTTTGTACGGTATGGTGTACGTACCTGTGCGTTATAATTAAATGTTCCATGAAATAGGGATAGGAATAGCGGGCTAGACTGGAATGGAAGGGGGGACTTTTGTGTATCTACAGAAGTACCGTAGTGAATTTTTCTGTTATCAAATAATCTAATTAACGTTTTTCATGCATGATTCTATATTAAAGTATCGCATTGAATGAAGTTTACAAATGTCGATCCCGCAATCTGCTGTACGAAAATGTTGGAATTGTTCAACGGCCAGGTAAGATTACAACTAATGAAGTAGGTATATCTTTATAATTTAGCACATGTGAATTACCTAAAACCAATGAAAATCGGTAATTTTTAATCCACAGGTTTTTTATCAGTCTGCATCTATTATTGTAATTCTTATCCAATAAATTGATCAACATGAGTATTTATGAATTATGAATTGCCACAACAATTTGTCAGTAAAAAAATATTTTTATAACTGAATTGTCCTCGTATTACCAAAAAATGTATCATCTTACCTTTCAACCATTTTAGTCTTACTACGTATGAAATGAATGAAGACTGAATGTTCCATTAAATAAACAGTAACATGTTATAATTTGTTACAAATTATGGTACAGTCATTTAAGTAGTAACAGTGGATCAATAGCAGCTTCTTTCAGACTCCTAGTAGGAGTCATCTAATTAGAAGTGATCCATTAACAGTGAATTCCAGAATTCATCTCTTATGAGGTATGTTTTGTAAGCCTTACATCAACAGGTATCTACAGATGCTATGAGCAAATGAAAGCTTTGGTTAAAATGACAGATTCCTAGAAGCATCAAGTATTAATTCAATCAGTTGGTTTGATGAAGTAAATTTTTTAAGGAAACCTATAAATTTGAAAATTCTAAAGTTCCTAAGGGTGGTGTCAAGTCTATCAATTATACTCAGCCAGCTATCTGAACTATGGCATTCATCTCTTACATTGTGACAAAGGAACCGGAGCTGAAGTGTTGGATTGTTTTCATCTGTGATATTTTTTGCTTGCTAGTATTAGATTTCTTTTGTATCATGTTTGTGGTACAATGTCAAATCGCACAGCATCATCTGTTTGTCAATTTCTAACGAACCAACATGCCAAGGTAAAAATGTGGGTTTTCTTCTTCAGCTGGGGAAAACATTTGATTTACAAAAAAAAATCAGTTTTTGATTATATTTGATTGTCATTTCTGGTTTGTGGATACCCATACCATTTGCACCCTAAAAAGTGCAGTGTGTATGAGTGTAAGCATTATTCATGTATCTTGAATATTGTGTGATACATGTATATAAACAGGGTTGAATGGATCAATTTGTATTAATCATTGGTATCACAGAATCCTCATGTCTATTGCAACTTTCTAAGCACTGAAAAATGGGGTTTCCATAAAGCTGTTTAAAACATTTATCTATTATGATTATTTTAAATTTTTACCTCTAATGCACTGTCATTAATTTTGCAAGATAAGGTTGTAAATTAAATCGTTTATTAATCGCCATTGCTTCAACTTATGGAAGACATTTATGACTTGAAATGTGGGTAGGTCTGTGGTGGAACATAGACCGACCGTAATTTGCGCCAATCTGACCAGTCTTCTGAATCCCGTGGATACCCACTGTCTCATTTAGGTCATTAGTGCATCTGATCGAGCAGCTATATCATGCTCTGTTTGCACTTTTTGTGGACACTATTTCAGATCCTTCTTCCCAACGATTATCAGTCCTTTGAATTTTATGGCAGCCTATTGCCACAATGGCCAGCTAAATCTGCGAGATATATATTGGTAAACCTTATTCGCCTAAGAATGTTATCAATATGGATCTCGTAGAGAAATACTGATCATGGCTCTCTCCAAACCACGTAACGTACTTTCAGTTAAAATACTCTTTAATAAATTCGAGCATCCATGTAGGTGGATATTTGACATGATTTTCGTCTCGTCCATGTTCATCTTAAAATCGTCTGTAGGTCTTAGATCAGGTATGACGTGAGGCGCTGTTCAAGTCCGCAAAATATGGAAAATGGAAATTTTCGAATTAAAGACGTGTTACATAACAGCGTCTGTTGGGTCCGCTAGTATATATATGTATATATTTGAAATGTGCTACTTAAGCCCTTTCATTTGATACCCAAAATCGGATCATTCAAAATTATATTATTTTTAATTTATTATTTTATGTCCTA
>DWPT01008478.1:0-10179 GCA_018251895.1 Agathymus mariae mariae
AGATCGTTCAAGCCGTTTTCGAGTTAACTCGAGACATACACAAAAAGCTCAACAGATTTATATAGTAGTATAGATAATTACTTTTTATACTATTATACTACAGTCGTAAAAATACTCGTTTAAAATTATTTTTTCATATTTAAAGTATATATAGATAAAATCAAAAACAAAACTAGTAAATTTTTATCACTCCCAATTAGTATGTTGTTCTTTACTTATGAAGCTACTTAGGTGCGTTATCAATAATGACTTCTGCTTAAAGAATCAAGTTATGCAGATCAATTAATGTTTGTACCTATAAATCAATTTATGTTATATTACACATTACAGGTTATTTAATAATATTGTAAACTTATTGTTACGTCGTTTAGACACTCGTAAGTTACGAAACTATAAGCGGCTTATGGCAGCACACGAGAGCACTAATGAACTAATGGCGTATCGCGGCTCAGTAATGGACTGGCGTTGATGCTCCGTCACTATGCATTTGACTAGGCGGCTTTACGTCGGCTGAGTGCTGTTAGATTAAAGAGAATATGATGTGGATTTACTGCTTCAATTTCACTTGTGACAAAATTACGGTGGGACAAAATTAGTCTCAATCGTTTGTTATTTACGTTATTATCTCTGCATCACTTCTTAACAGATTTTATCATTGAATTAGTATTCTTTTACTTATATTTTTAAATGTTAAGCTGTTGGCTGTAGGTTCTTATCGTTTGTTAACAGTTGTTAATCCACGACCTTAACTGAAGGTGAACTCAAGTTTTCAACGTTAAATATGTGTTGCTTATCTACATCGATTGTGTTATATTAAAAACTCAAAATAACTCTGTTCTCAGAAAGAAAATAAACACAATAACAATAACGTTACTCTGTCGATTTCTGAATTGGACAAAAAAAGGTCGGATAGTAAAAATGCGGGAACTTTTTAGGCTCATGTCTAGTGTTGAGTGGGTTCACAAATGTCGCTAAAAGGCTGGACGTCATTGTTTATCCGGGCAACATTAGGCGGGTAACCGGACACGCGCGCTCTGAGTGCGCTACAAGTATCCGCTTTCAACTCATTACTGCTTGGATGTGGTGCGTGGGCCGCGGGCAGTCACACCATCGCCCCCCTCCCTACGACCCATACCACATTGTTTTTGTCCTTCAATCCTTCGAACGATCTTCGATCTAAATTCGAATAACCAATATGTGTACGTCTATTGTAATCCTTTAGAAAAAATAGGTAACTACTAACTATTGAAAGATACAAATCTTTTGATAAAATTATTATTCTTATATTACATATAAAATCCTGTGATTCAATAAACTCTACTAAGAGATTCACAAAAACAATTTTTTAAGTATATAAAAACGTTATTATTATGAAATATTATAATCTGTAACAGATATCTTTTTCTAAGTTATGATTATATTTATATTTCGGTACGTTGTACCTGTTTTGAACCACACAATATAAGTAATTTATTCGTTGCATAAAATCACAAGCACAAGAATACAGCAATCTATTTCCTTATTAACATTTACGATTTATTTTATGAGTCCATTCACGAGTTCCAAACGAAACCATGAACGTAAAACAGCAGCCGACTAGTGATACAATTAAGTGAATTTATTTGGGATTAACAATAAAGAAGATTGGGACTCACGTCAGATGTAATCGCAAAATAAACTGACACGAGTAGGTATCTTAATCAAGTATCCATTTCCGGGAGTTAGAGCGGTCTGAGCTGTCTGTTATGGGCGATTCTATATAAAACTAGAAAGGGAGGTTGTTCGACCCGTGCAATAACAGTTTCGACAAATTGAGTCCACTGACATTGAAGCCGGACATGAAAGGGTAGCGAGATATTCATTTCGTTTAATTATTTATCTTGTCGATGTATAAAGGCTTGTAGTTTCGTTAGTAACAGAAAATAAAAAAAAAAATCACATGTTCTAATATATTTACACACTTATAAGATTAATAAAATTACGAAGTTCTTTAAAGTTACAAGTTATAAAATGATGGATTAAAATGCAGCAAAAGTTGAGAAATGTTAAGAGCATATTTACGTAGTAGCAGTCTGAGCTGAGTGGTTTGAATGCCGAAAGCTACCCGGGGTTTGAATCCTGCACGTGCTTTTTATATTTTTAATTATGTATATTAGTGATAATTATCATATCTTGCGGGGAAAAACAATTCACGAGGGCGTGTATACCTGACAATTATCCATGACAGGTAAATTAAGTCGACGAGTAGAGAAAGGTTTCCGTATCAAGTCTGACTTTTGTTCTTTTAATGTGAGTAGGTATGCAGCAGTGGGACAGCTATGAGCTATGATGATGAATGTTAAAAATTGTTTTTAATATTTTTAGATAGTGGCACCTCCGAAGATAGGCATTCCCGTTGATTAATTGTTAAATAAACTCAGATTTAAGGGACGGTATAAGAAATATAAACGTACTTTTTCTATAAAGAAGACGCTGAATCAAATGTTATTGATAAAAATTTACTGAATTTAGTTACTATTTTTATCACATGCAACGTACCCATTTTCGCAACTGTCCCAATGCACAATATTTAAAAAATCACGACGACAGCAATCGTTGCCGCGCGCAGCTTACAAACCGCAGTAACATAACCGTTTGGACAAATTGTAGCTCGTGGACCGGGATTAGCGGCTTTATGGAACTGTTCGTGTACAGTGCGACGCTGGCTTCCGAGTAATTGATATCAATGCTTCCACGTGCAATGGCAACGAATTAAAAGCGGTACTTTATTTATGTTTTGGGACCGCTTTGTCTGTAAAGGCAAAAGTTACTGAATGTGATCTCGTCGTCGTCGCTGTGATTAAGATCTTTATTGAACATTACAAATTAAATAAAATACTACGTCCTAACCTAATAACCTGATCGTTTGAACAGGTTGTAGATTCGCGGTTCGGGATTAGTGGCTTAATGGAATAGTTCGCGTACAATCACACTCGCTTCGGTAATTGATATTAATGTTCCACGTACCATGGCAGCGAAGCGAATTAATTGCTCCTTAGATTAAGAAAGTTTCGTTTCTCACCAAAATGGAAATTGAAACATGTATGTTATGAAATTGGTAAATTATCGAAATTAAATAAATTATTTAACACACTAAGTGGAATTGCGAAAATATGAGATTTCGTTCGAGTATATGTTTTGTAATTTGTAACATGAAAATAAATGTAAATGTAAATACACCTTTTTGTAATAAATGGTATGTGTAGCCTTATTCTATAAAACTAGTTCGATACTTGAAAATGTTTTACACATGGCGGGATACATAGAAAAATTTCATCATCATCAGTCATACATTTCTAGTTTCCAGAGCTAATGCTTGGACAAAAATTTTAATAGAGTAATAAAGTTATTTTTGGGTCTTTTATATAATAAGTCGCTAAACAACCAGACGTGTCCTCTGATTGTAAATAATCACCGACGCCCATAGTAATACTAAGCGCATCACCGATGCGTTGACGACCAAAAAGAAAGCGGGGTACTCGCATTATTGTTTGTCTTTGACAATGCGACCGAAACATGATTGAAATATATCACGTCCGATTTTAGCAGGGGGTTGGTAGCTAGCCAGGTACCATCATGCAGATACCGTCTGACGTAGAGTGAACTTGAAAATTTCCGACTTATTTTTACTTCTTTTGTATGTAATGTAATGTAACATAATGGTATGTAATGAATGTAATGTAACGTTGTCATGTTGTATTATACTAGTTACGTTAAGACATTGGAATCGCATTGTTTTATGGATGAGTTTATCTAGTTCTGTGAGGTGGAAGCATATTAATGAATTACCAGCCAGCTAGTCAAAATTTTATAAATTGTCCTCTTAATAAAATGTCAATTTATTTATTTTTATATTTTTATTTATTAATATGCTGGAACTGCTGCATTTCCCAGGGTAAAAAGTATCCTAGGTTATGACACAAAATATAAGTAACCCAGTCCACATTTGTTCAGTGATTTGGTGTAATACTTAGTCAGAATTAGGGATGTTATATGATATTTTGGATACGGTTATGTTATATATATATGTATATACAATTATTTAGGATTATCCGATTGTTTCGGATAATTTTATTTAAGATGACTTACATCTTGGAAAAAATATGTAATGTTTTTACAAAGTTTGACTTTGTCTAGAGGTTTTATGTGGTAACAGAACCACAGAAAAAACAAATAAAATAATAAAATCTAAAATGAGAAAGATTCGGCTAATGTATCGGCTCGGTCAACGTAAAACATTCATAACGTGCTTTGTTTAGACTCTGCTTCTATCTGAAATTATCCGAAACTTTTTATAATTATAATAATAATTATTATAAACGTTTACACACTCACACCCCCGCACTAGGATACCCTGTGTTGCGCGCGACGTGGACACACACAAATATGACATCACAAACATCCATGACCCGAGAACAAACATTCATCTGTCACATAAATGTCTGTCCCGGCCAGGAATCGAACCCGGGACCCCTCGGTCCGCAGGCAGGGTCACTACCAACTGGGCTACGGGGTTAGCGGATTCGGTTACGTTTTCGGATATATTTTTATTTCGTATATCGGATAGTTTCGGTTACGGTTATGGAGCTCCATAACATCGCTGGTCAGAATACAGAGAAAACAAATTATCCTCTTTATCGATAACAAAGTCTACCTAAAGTAAAATTTCCTGAAAAATATATTTATCGTTCCAGTTTTATCACAAGTATAGATTTAAATTATATTTAGATTGCAAATTTTAAACTCTTAATATATTTATAAGTAGCATACGACATGAATAGGTCGCTCTAAGCAAAAGTTAAATCTGTTTTTACTACAAAGAAAAGAAGTAATTACTTCTACCCTTACCGCTGCAGAGGGTTGGAGCTCGAGGTAAAAATTACCATAGATTTATCATAACGAAATTAAGTTTATAATTAAAAACAGGAGTTTTGTATAGACGTTATTTGAATATGTAAATAATATTATTTGCTGTATTGCTTATAACAAAACATAATTTGTCGTCTTCTCAATTTACTTCAGTTTGTTCTGGGTCTTAACAACTCCTTATAGAGGACTGATTTCATCATAGTTCTAAAGTCTATTTACATAATTATCGTCCAAGCTTGCTGAGCAATCGCTCCGGGTTCGACTGCCACTCGATTGAGATATGAAGTGACAGATAAATGTTTATGTTCAGATCTTGATCGTTTTAAACAGTATCATTTAATAAATATTCAGGGATGTAAGAGGCTCCACTGAACATCGAGTTCAAGCCAACCTCCTCACTAACACTGTGTTACAACGTGCCGAACAAGGAGCACGACAATAACTTTGTCTTTTTTCTTTTGAAGAACGCTGAAATTACCCAGTTCCATCTCAATGATACTCATACAAGGTGGTTTGAATTTGGTTAAAATTTTCAGCCGTATGTCGATACGATATATCGTATAAATCGATAAGGTCTTTTCTTCAGCCCTTTTATAAATTAGACAACCGAATATCATAAAGTAGAGCAACTTGTATACGTCCATCAGTAACGTATCGTTTCGTATTTAATAATTGTTATAATTACACCTACTCTGTGCTGATTTTCAAGCTTGTAACACGCAAATTCCAACAGTAGATTTCTAAGCCCCAAAGCAAAGAATAAGAATCTGCTCCGCCGTATTGCATATCCTTGGGATTAATAACTAAATAATTAGATTTCGGAGTAAAATGACTAAGAATGTGCCTGCCTGATATTTGCGATATTAATTCGAAATCGCTACTTACTTCCATGTTTCAGATTTAAGATGTAAAAACATATTTGATGTTGATAAAAACATATTTTTAAAAACGTGTTTTTTAGGCTTTCTGGCATTTGACAAATTGAATAGTATTTCTTTGTTATTTCAATATAAAATTGGGGTTTAGTGTTCTTTACAAGGATTTATTTAATGTCATTCTGTAAGGATAACCGTAAGCTGCGTATCTTGCCTGCACGTAAGTCTAGTCTAATAAATTATGGTTATGTTATATAAAAACATGATCGAGTATTATATTCACAAATAATAACCAGTCTTTATAAATACTAGTTTTTGCCAAGTGATCGAAATTCTAACATATTAATTAAATAGCTTACTGTTTGCGAAATTTTTATCTCCCTAAACAATTTGTTTGTCGAGCATTCTGGCCGTTATATAGTAATTGGCATGGTCATTGATGGAAATCAGTAACACCAAAGACATCACTGCCGTTTTGTCAATGGAGAACGAAGCGCGGGACCCGCGTTATTACTAGATCTCTGGAGCTGCGAGGAAACATTTCACTGTTGGAAAAAAATAGGGTGACAGTCAATCAGATGGTAAAATACCCTACCACCATGCAAGTACCATCGCGATTAAACTAGTACAGAGCCCATCAACCTCCAACAGGATGTGTTTGCCTATTTATATATAAATATTTATTTTTATCTCGTGCATATGGAACGGCGTCTTTAATCATTTTCTCAATTAGTAAAAAGCGCATGAAAGATCTTGCATTTTTTTAAATCATTGCACCCAGACAAACAGATAGCTACTTTATTTGATACTTAATTACATAATTTAATTAAGTCATAGGAACCACTCATGATCGAGCGGCTTGTAATAATTGTCAGCAATGAGTGGATCTAGTTAAACGATACATTATTACTGAGTGTTTGTTTAAAGTCAATTGAAACAGGTTTAAGCTCTGACGTTTTCTAGTGTGAATAAATCAATCACATCAAGTATTTGCTTGATATCCATAATATTTAACAGCACTACTTAGATAGTTATTAGGATTAGAAGATAATTGTATCCTGAAGTATTATGACAATGTACTGAATCAAAACTGGTAGATCTTTGAAACTCGTACTTAAATAAACGAATTCTTTGCGTCATTAATACTTGGTAACCAAAGTATGAGCAATTACCTAATTGAGATCAGGCGTTTGCTTCAAACACACATCCTACTATACTTATTTAAATGTACACAACTTGGGTTCCTTTAGAAATACTGAAATACTGAAATGGAAAATATCGTTTAGTCTCTACGATCACTTCTCTCCTGGATATCTCACAATCCAAATAGCAATGCATTGGGAATTCTTGGGCCACACGGACGCCAAGCAATTTTTTGACAAATGAAAATGACAAACTAATACTGTTGAGATCCTGCATTAAAACCTGGTCAGGTAGCCTTTACCCACGGTACTCGGATTACCACCTCACTGTGTCTTAAATGGATGATCTGCATAAGTAGCTTCTAACGACAACAGGTCACATTAAATCTTTTGATGGTGTACATATGTGTTAAGAATTGTAAAATACCAACGACACATGATGTTAGTGCGAGCATAATTACTGAAAACCATGGCAGTATAGTGTTACAGATTAAATATCAGGTGTTCTTTTTATTAAAGTTATTACGGGCAACACTCGACTTGACAAATTTACTGAAGTGACGGCTGTTGGTTTATCCATATTTAAGATCTGTCCATATTTAAGATCCAGATTATCTAAAAGAAGTAATACGCCATTTTAAACGCAAGCAAGCAGACGAGCCATCTGGTAGGTCATTGCCCATGAATATTATTAATAACACCAGAGGTATAACGCGTCGTTAGCTAAAAAAGAAGAAGACAGTAGGAAATAAAGTATTGGCTTTTAAGCCCCCAGCCGGAACACGTAGAGTTGTTTGGCGGCTGACTCAAGCAGGAGGAAGCTAATTAGGCATGCTTCACGGAAAGATAATAATACCAAGAATAATATGATTCATTAATAATATTGATAGTATATTCCTTACGCAAATCTCTATCACCAAGCAGGTCTCTGTTGCCTCTTACGACACCCTGTTCTGCCACCATGGGATTGGGGGGAGTATTCTAGGCCGCTCCAATACGGCCAAAATGTAGTAAATAATGAAATATATTCTTTATTTCATTATTTACTATTAATTAACATAGTATTATATTATAGATAGCTGGATAGTCATCTTATTTTTTCCCGGAAAGACCACAATGTCTTTCACGGCTTGATATTCATTAAAAATACCAGTAGTCCAAACTGCTTCTCAAGTACTACGAAACTCAATCGACGTTAGTTGTGCTATTTAAACGCTGTTCGTAATCCGGAAGAAATCATGATTATGAAGTTCTCCTTAACAGGTTACAAAGTATTTTATACTATTCTTAAACTAAAATCAGTTTAAAGCCCGTAAAGCAAAACGGACTCACCTAAGAGTCCCTAACAGGCTCGAAGGCGGCGTCCCTGTTGCCCGTCTAGTTCGCTTATGCCCGTTTATAAACGGTTTTATTGCTTTCGGAGCAACCGAACATTATTAAACTTTTCCAATTTCGATTTATCACGTAGCTGTCGGAATTTAATACCGCCCTACCTTCGGAGGCGATCGCCCGCCGCGTGATTACAATACACGTCGTTAATAATACGAGGCTTGCGGCCCGAGGAGCACAGTTGGTTGCCGATTATGATGTTAAGGGGCTTCTTTTGAGGTTGCAATTACCTCCTTTGGGACAGACTTTTGTGATTGCAACTGTAAAGAAAAACTTAATATAAGGAGACGTTAGTTACCGAGCTGTAGAAACCCTCTTGTAAACAGGAGACTTCGAGGCTTCGATTAGTTAAAGTAGACAGGTGCCAGGGAACTCTAGGAAAATTATAAATTCGTGGGACCTGTTGTGATTTTGACTGTCTATGTGGTTATATATTTATAGTGGCTGGTTATTCTAGAAGATAAAAGGGTAGGAGACCAGTGGAGTTCCCCGAGACTTAATTACAGTGTACATGGACTATAAGGGGATGTGTTCAACTTTGAGTCAAAGCCGATTTTGTGTAGGATACTGAGAAACAGGCAAGGTCATGCCACCAAGATGCTGATTTTATAGATTGTTGGACTTTGTTGCTTCCAATTTAATTCCGATGGTTTTTGCCGATACTGGTGAAGCTTTTTAGTTACCTTGTCACCTACCACTCTCCCTTGGGAATCAACCGTGAAATGTTCAATGCGTATCAGTTGCGTTAAAATTTGTTCAAACATTATCAAGAATGTTAATTTCATTGTTACTTGTCACTTTTTACAACTGATAAATAATGAAGTACCTGCTACGCAGTCATACGTTATAATTAAATATTCTGTACATTCTTCTTTCCGAGCATCAAATTAATGTTGATAAAAAAAATCTGTTGGTAACATACTACCGCACTTAGAACGGAAAATATTATTGTTTAATGATAATAATATACTGTTCCCGCGTGTTAGTATAAAATTTCGTACCATATGACCTATATGAATGTAAGTCACGTTTTCAATAACCTCCAGTTTTAGCATCATAATTTTAACCCGGTCTGATATGAAACTTCATTTTGTTCCGAATTTTTCTACTTTATAAAACATATTCTTGCAATAAAGTTACTTGGAAGATTGATATTGACTTATTACGTGTTCTACGAGTATAAATCTTTTAAAATGTCTGTATACCCATGCATTTGCAAATATAAAACTGTTTTTTGTCTAACTAGTTACTAGACTTCGCTTGGATTCATCTACCGGTGCAGCATCAGGACGTAATCGGGATAACAGTTCATAAACAACGGTGTTAATGTCTCAAGAGACTTACATAGAAAAAACATAACCTTTACGATTAAATAAAAAATAAGATGTTAGTAAATAGCTGACCTGGTCTGTGCTTAAATGTTGTTTAAAACTAAGAACTTTTTTTATCTTAGGATACGTAGATGTTTGTTTAAGCAACTATAAATATAAATTTAATGTAAAAATATCTGTAATTCCTTTAGCTGCAAATTGCAAGACACAGTTATTTATTCACAATTGAGGAGCACTGAAACGTAAACCACCACACGGCTTCAGAGAAAAGTGGTGAAGGAAACGTAAGTGATTTTAAACGTGTAAGTAATGTTGATGATATACTGAGTATTTTAAATATTACAAAATATTTTGTTATCAAATATATGTATATATTAAACAATTATTTAAAATTATTACTTTCTTAATATTTTAGTAATAGAATCTGTGATATTAATTTAAATGTTACAGTTGTTTTAAAAACTCACCATGCTTTTGTACTTACTTAAACAAAATAACATGACCTAAGTTTATCGAGTTATTTTATTTTACTTC
>DWPT01008479.1:0-10178 GCA_018251895.1 Agathymus mariae mariae
GAAGCAGGCGACCTTCTAGACCTGAAGTACAGTGAGAAGACTGTATTCGTCAATAGGAACAGTGTAATTCAGATAAACTACTTAGCTACCTCAGAGCCACCGGTAAGATACTTCTGATATTTGCTTTTATTAAAACAGTCAGTTTTATCCTTTGGATTGACTAACCAGTTTCAATGAACTATATATCCCTTACTGCTGATAAAAGATCATAGTAAAGTAAGATTTAACTGTATATCGATTCGCAAAGAAGAAGAACTGTATTTATACATTTCGAATACACGTAATATCATCATCTACAGCCCTGAGGATCTATATCTTACAAGACAAAGGAAGACCCCATAGTCCAGTCACTAGTGACCCTACCTGTCGAGCGTAGGGTCCCGGGTCCCGACTGGTGCAGACATTTATGTGACAGATTAATGTTTGTTGTCGAGTCACGAGTGTTTCTGATCTCATATAATATTTGTGTACGTACACGCCACCTAGCACTGGGAATCCCAGTGCACAGGCATGAGTGTGTAAACATTTATATTTTACCTTATAGGTTACTTTACGTTTATAAGTAACTTAATTATTTATTAATTATGTCTAAATAGTCTTATCGTATTTTGGCCATTATGTTGGTTAATAAGAAAATACGAAGATCACTGAAAGAAGTCATCTATAATTCACAATGTTCACTATTTTAATGATATTAACGTTATTTTTACATTATGCTTTTTACAGTTTTAATTCGGTAGTCAGAAGCGTCATACCGAGATTTCAGTATCAACCTATCAGATATTCTTTTGGAAAAGATCGTGAGAGTGAAACCCAAGATAATAAAACTAAAGCATATCGTTATTAACTATTGATGGAACTAGACGAAAAAATTATTCCCATAATAATGATAATGAATATTCATAATCCTAGATTCTCTCCAAATACTTTGAAGTCGTGGCGAAAGGATAAAAGTTTCAACTAACAGTTGCCTTCTAACATTTACCTTGTATCTATGGAAGGCTCTATTCGAAAAAACATTTTAAATTAAGTATTGCTTATTCTACAGGTTAAATTCAAAATAGTGAACACGACGCAAAACAACGACTTCTATGTGACGGACAATACACATTGCAGAAGTGGTAAATGCACGACTGTGATCGAGGCATCTCCTAAGGCCACCTTCTGTTCCACGACTGGGCGCGTTTCCGAATCTGTTCATGTGAAAGTTCGTTTTGAGGGATTATCTGAAGAAACCACAGTGAAGTACAAGGTGCCGTGCGCATGCGCGTGCAGTGAAACAGTTGAAAGAAACGCAGCTGTGTGCAACGGACACGGAGATTTCTCATGTGGCGTTTGTACTTGTCATAATGAATGGTAAGTTTTCTTAAATATCAATAGCCCACGTACGGGCAGACGGGCCACTTCATTTTAAGTGGCCGCTCAAGCTCTCCCGTAACACCAACAGCAGCAGCGAAGCGATGCTAGCCAAAATGGAAGCGTGGTACCTGCTTATTAGAAAAAAAAAAGAATTATTACTGGCTCTGTGATCTGATAACTTCTCATAGTTATACAAAAAACTTTTCTCGGTTGGTTTTATACGACGGTTATAATCTACGGTTATAATCTAGCCAGACACGTTAAAAACTGTCACCACCCCCGATTGTCGTTGCGATTGAATTGGGTCGTATGAGACCCAGCTACTTTTGATATATGATAAATATATATAAATATATATATATATATACCAGATACTTCGATACTATGGTATCGTTCGACATAGCCTCATCCATTACTCAGTTAGATGCACTAGAAAAAGGAAGTTTGGCTTATACTCAAAGATTGTAGCACCTCGTACATAGCGGTGGTTTATCTTAATTTTATGGTCATTAACTTATGAGCGACTTAAACATATTCACACAATTTTGTTTTATTGATTCGATGGCTATGTTCTTTATTCTATAGGTGGCGTTTAACTGAAGTTATTAGCGAGTTCTCTACTTATAAAGTAAAATTTCTTAATTTTAAATATATAACAGAACGTCTGGCGGGTTAGCATGCATACAAATTGACATAAATAACGAAATATTATAAGTGGATTTGTTCGTCTACATTGCCGGCACTGTGTATCTATGTTTTAAGCCTGGATGGCTGCGGTCAAAGTCATGATCCGATCAACAATTACTTTATAATAATAATAATATTTTTTTATTGTTTTTGTTGATCACAGATTATGTTAAATTTTACTTTTTGACACGCAAACACACATAAAGAGCGCTCCTTTAACGATCAACAAACCATTAACATTATTCAACTCCCACAATACAACGTTGGTGCAACTCATCTCTGCAAAGTTAATTATAAAGTGCACAGCCCACTTTCTTAATGGTTACTCGTTAAAAATGTCTACATTATACTTGACATTACGGCCGACGTGTTCGTAATTTATTCTGCGAAGGCATCTCGAGACAGTTGTTGTTACACGTGTTAATACGAGTACGTATGAATGCATATATTATTATTTCGAAACAACATCGAGATGTTAATTAAAACGTGAATCTTCTCTTCACACACCTTTGTTAACGTTAGACATATCAACTTGCAAAAGGTTAATTTTTAATACGCATGTACCATTCCTTGGAAGAATCATGTGAAATCTAAATCCAGGTACAAACCAGCTTTAAAACAATTATGTTTAAGATGAGCTTTTAAAGGTGTGTGAATTCGGTTAGACTGCGTTTGTAATACTTGTATAACGTTTGCGTTGTCATTACCGTAAAAATAATGACGATGAGATATTATATCTCTTATGTAATGAGACATTAATGTTACACGCTACAGCGCCGTCCTAGTTACCAAATTATGATCGTCATGGCATTGTTATCGTAATTGTTGTAATTATAATCAGTGCAACAAATTATGTGAAAATTTACCCACAATACAAGTCTCGCAAACTGGTGACATACAATACAAAGGCTCTCGAACTACCTTAGCACCCTGAGTATTTCACGCCCTGATTGTTTTGTGTCAGCAGAAACTCAATATATCACGATAATGTTTAACTGCATCGAAAATGCATTTGTAGTAGTGGTATTAATTTTGCAGGACTGGTAGAAACTGTGACAAATACAAGTGTGAGGTGAAACGCGGTGACGTCCAATGCAACAATCTCGATAACAATGTAAGTATAATGACCAGAATTTTCCAAAACCATAATAGTTTATACGTACGTGTATAATTGTTTTCAAATATGAGCTATTGGAACCATGCAGATGTTCTATAGCTACGGGACACACGCGTCGAAACATAGTCGAATAGTGTAAATTGCTTTGTTAATAATATTTTATAAAGAGCGACACATCAATACGGTTTTATGTGGCCATTACTTATCCATGCAATTATATAAGTATAGGGTTCGACGGATTTGCTGTAATTTTGTAATATAATACCTTACTTGATATTGGTTTTAAATGTTTAATGAAGTAACAATTTTAAATTAGGTGGACTGTATGAACTTTTACTGCTGTCAAATATGTCAATAAAAAAAGAACGCAACCTCAAATCTTAACTCAAATCAACGGACCGTATGAAAATGTTTCCATCGAATAACAGGGAAATGTAATACCCTAAGCTGTTAATTCTCATCAAACCGGAGAAATTCTTACTGAATTCCCTAAAAAGGTATCTGATAGTTGTAATTTAATATCACATTCATAATGTCTATCGAGCTTCATCAATACAGCGTTCCGAGTCGTATCTGTCTACTAACCTAAGAAAGTATCGAAGATAAGCATATTTAATATGTGTATTTGTTGAACGCTTAAACAATACCCCGAATCAATAGTTAATTTTCCTTCAAAGTTGGAGTGTTCCGGAAATGGTGAATGCGGTCCTTGCGATACTTGCATCTGCTACACCGACCGCGTCGGTTCCAAGTACTTCGACAAGGATAATTACTGCGCTGATATCTGCACGACCATCAACGACTGCGACGAATGTCTGCGAGAACCCAGCCTCGGCCGGTGCCCCCACTGCCATTTCCCTCTTTTCTATCGGAACTTCAACGAGACCTTATTAGCAGAGAGGGACAACCTAAACAGAAGTGTCTGGGTCACGTGCAATGAGACATTACCTGATGGGTACCATGTCGAGTACGTGGCTATGAGGGACGAACGCGATCACACATACTTCATGATCCCGCCCAGTGATATCACCAAAGCTGCTATCGGTGGAGGCGGCGTCAATGGTAAGGAATGCTTTATTTATAACTTTTGTCTTTTTATGCTGTATCATTGTATGCTCTATATACTTCATATCCTCTGAGGAATTGTTTATCGTTTAATTTTAAATAGTATTCTCAACATAATATGTTTGGTTACGTTAAGATATCAGTTAATGGCTTTTGTAAATTTCATCGTATCCGCCTATCTTCGCCTTTTTCACTGAAGGAAAAATCAATTACTATTAGGACTTTACATTGGTAATTGAAATTCGTTAAAACAATATGTAATCCAGTACTGCGTCTCTACGCTGACACATTGTTTATGAAGTCCATCTATCAACTACTCGCCTCATTTCCTTGCGTAGAAATATAACTTCATTATGTTATAACTTTTCTCTTCTTTAACTTTTAGACATCGGTATCTTCATATGTTGTTTATTGATCGTTTATTCTTTTGCGCCCCGTAGACATTATTTCCTTTTTTACTTATTATAAGTGAATGCTTGACTACACAATTCCCATTACCTCACATTCACTAAATATTAATCTTGACCAGGTGCTATATATACACGACATACAGGTAATATGATAACATTTTTTTTTTATTTTATCTTACAATGGCATATTACTAATTATTTTCTCAATATTAACCTTACGACAATTCCCGAATAAGAGTCAAAAATAAATATCTTCTGAATTCTTTTATAACAAATCATCATTGTCTGTAAGAACATCAAATATTCATAAGTTCTAGTTTACACAGTTGTATTTGCCTCTGTGTTGACAGTACATAAATATTCGTCTACCATATGCTTTCCGTCATTATGTTTATCGCATTCGTTTGTGAATAAACAAACCATTTAATTCTGTGCGTCCTCTTCTTACGTTAAAGTATTTATTACAACCTTTATTTCTTGCGTCCCTTTCTATCGTTGGATAATCGAGCGCTTGTTATGACAAAGTAATTATCTGTTTGTTGGTTCGTGCTAATGGCACCACTTGTTTCTGACTTCCCGTATCATTTGTTTGATGTCTACGTTTGCTGTACAATTTTGGAATATAATAACGTCTGTGATGCAGGGTTGAAATGCAAAATAAGTAGGGATTGGATTATTTGGTATTGCACTGTGGATATGAAAATACATAATAAGGACGAACATCAATTTTTGGGCAAAATTTTGATATGGACATCTGGATATGGGTTAAAGTTTAATTTTATAAACGTCTTGTGGTTGAAATTCGACTTAAATCATTAAATGATATTCTTATCCTAAAAAATATATATTTTTAACATTGAAGTTCATTAGTAGATACGAACCAAAGAAATAAAGAAAATCAAATGGCACACAGCTGAGAAAAAGGAGCACAGAGTTTTCTCTTCAAGTATTAATACATAAAATTTACTATTGTAGATACAGAAAGCGTGTAACAGAGTAATCATGAAACATATATTCAGTATATTTAAATGACTGAGATCAGTGTCGATGACTCAAAACTTCTTTCCTCAGTGACGCTACCCATAGTGTTAGCGCTGATCGCCGCGGCGGTGGTGGCGGCCGGCGGCGTCGTCGCGTACAAGTTCTGGCAGAGTCGCATCCCGCCCGCGCCGCTCACCGACCCCATGTACACCAACATCGACGCAGAGGACTGCACCGGCGAGAACCCGCTCTACAAACCGCCTACATCCTCATTCAAAAACCCCACCTACGGCAAGTGGTAGTTTTGGTGAGTGCTCCTTGATTTCATCACATCAGATGCACAAATAGCTAAGGTGAGACTGACTCTAACGATCGAAGGGTCCTAGATTTGTTAACTGGCAAGGGCAGATATATATAATATGGTTTTCCTCGATTATGTTTGGTTGTGATGTCCAAAACCTGACGAGCCGAACCCTAGCGCATTGATTTAGTTTGTGATTGATTATATGTGACAGACGTAAAGTTGGACAGAATAATATATAGGTAGGATTTATGACCCAACATGAATGATTTCGGTATGAATTACTTCGGTCAATAACTGCCATAATTATTATTATCCGTAAACGTATAATACCGCATCTTTTGGTACTGTCTCGCCAAAGACATACATACTTTGATAGTAAACGCAGTAGTAGTTGAAGTAATAATAATTTTCCAAGATAACTTGCGAAACCTATTGCAATAAGGTCAACATTACCAAACTCTGTTAAAGCGTAATCAAATAAAGGGCATATCGTAGTGATGCAATCATTCACATTTATGCATATAATTATCTTTTATCTTGAGAACTTGTGTAAAGGTCGAATGGTAAACATCGATTTAAAACATGAACCAAATTAAGTCTATCGATAATGTAAATAATATTATTAATGCGAAAGTGACATAAAAATAGTAAAAGGTGGCTGTTATTAATAACGACGCATTTCATCGTTATTTGGTTGGTACTATGAATTTCGCCTTATCTTCTTTTAGTAGATTTGGAAAGACCGACCTATAAATTGTAAGACCGCGATAAGTTTTGTAATCTATGTATCTACATACGTTGTTGGTGCCTAATTAACAAGAAATCTAAAGTGATCTATCGTTATAAGAACAGAAATTTCTCTATAAGTTTTCTGAAACTCCTAACGTGGAGTCTAGGCCACACAATAAGTATATAAAAATAATAAACATAGAATTTCAGAAAGTAAAACATGTTTATTGTGTGTTGTACGGTGCAGTGTTGGTTATATTTGTTCTGAGACGTCGTAGGAGTGCCACACCTCTGTTACATATCAGCGCCACCTGCGTTTCCCCATAGAACACATACTACCTACTCATCTGAGAAAGCTCAACACACTCTCAAGTTAATGTAATAACGCTTACATAGTATATTATATACAGGTTTATTTAAATAGAGTAGTTACTTAATTTGTAAATATTCGTGTCGTGGACCGATTAGTACAGATAACAAACAAACAAAATCCTCTTTATTATACCAAATATAGTATATATAAAAGTTTAGATACAATATTCGGTGTTTCCGGCTAGTTACGATGTGGGAATCTTCAAGAGGAGAGTGAATAGGCTATTAAGTTAATGCGTTCAACATCTTGGACTTCATCACCACTTAACATCAGGTGGGATTGTTGTCAAGCATTAACTTATGTAAAAAAGAAATGTACAACAGGTGGCCTTATCGTTTAATAAGCGTTATATTCCAGAAAATTTCGTCGTTATATGCGGGAGTCGTAACAGGCATAGGTAAAGACATACAGACGCACACAGTTTAATTACATTCATTCAACGCTATAGAAAAATTGTCGCTACACCCAAGGTGGTAGTAAATGAAATCTACTGTATTTGTTTACTTTGTCAACAGATAACATAATTCCAAAAGTTGAATGATAAGGTGTAAGAATTGATAAGAAAGGGACATAGTTGTATTAAGATAAAGAAGAAAACTTATAGTAATCATATTGAGACATTATGAACCTTTACTAGGTTTTTGGATTAATCTAGACTCTAATTTACGAAATGATAGAACACGTAACGAAATACACGCATTTCATGAAATAATGAATTGTTGTTCGACAAAATTATTGAAATTCTAATTTATTTTCAACAGACTCTGACTATGCCAGTAAATACAGCTATGTCTGGGGATTACTTTTAATGGTTAAATCACTGTACGATACATTAAATAGAAATCAGAATAGTGTAAATCACTTTGATCATATTTAATTAAATATTTAATTTATTCAACCTGCTCTGTATTAGCTCTAGTTAAAAAAATTAAATTTTACACTTGTGATACTTATATAAAGATAACGTTCCATTGTTAAATAAATCCAACCGTGTAGCACTGACATTGATTTGATATTTACCGCTGACATGACGCATTGCACTCTTAGCGCCTCTAGTGGCAGATAATGGTAATATTTTAATGATACGTTCAAGTAACGTCAGACAAGATCATCAAAGGGCTGGCCATTTCCTGATATTTTCAATTATATAATCGGTCCACGACATACGAACTCACGTGTGTATATCGAGATAATATTAGTTTAAAACGTGAATCCTAGTTTGTATTACAATACCTGCATAATTTAAGACTATTTAAGACAAAATATTTGTCTAAAACGAATGTCTCTAGTTCGATGCCGAGATAGTAGCCTTGTAATTAGTGAATGTGAATTAATATCGGAATCATAAGCCCGTTCGCTGTTAGCGGCACAGTCTGAAGTCACGTATACCGCACTGGAACGGACACTGGTACAACTTGCCCTTTGCTATTTATTTTATCGAGCGCTTATTATGTTTTTGTCAGGTAACAATATTATTTTATTTATTTGGAAGCAGTAAATAACGCTTTGCAGTCCATATGATGGTACGTAGCAATTGCCGTTCATGAACAAAGACTATAATTGTTTGTATACTGTAAACATGAAAAATCAACGTCAAAAATTTGATGTCACTACTATGAGATTCATGCCGTAAACAAAAATCCGTTATAAACTCTTTAATCTATTGGTCACACGTTATCGAAGGTGAAGTTCAATCTCGAACGTAAACAAAAAATTAAGAAATATGATTTTGGATTTTATATCGTCATATCGAGTTCATTGTACAACGTATAAAATTGAAAATCTCCTTGAGAGAGAAACCGATAATATTTAAAAATTTGAAAAATTTGAATTGAAAAGATAATTTAAAAATACCAAATGAATATTTTTTGTTTTGAAATAATACTAAAGTGTAAGTATTGCACTGACAAAGTAGCACTCATTTATAATCTGCGCTGTATGGAAATTACTACAGTTAAAATAACTACTTGAGAATGTCACAGTTATTTCCAGCCTTATTACGTGTATACACAACAAAGAATAAGCATCTACACTAACTATAAAACCACAAAATTACTGATAGGAAAAATCATTAAGTGTCAAACCTTTGTCCCTATTAAGAGAAAAATATATCGAAAGCTGAAGTGTCATCAATTTATTACGCATTATAAATCAATTAACTGTAGCATGTGGACGTACGACATGTTGTTTTGATAACTTTTTATCTTAGTCTGTAATAGACCGTATCTATTAATTCAATTTTTGAAACTTTAGATCTTAACGTTAAGTATAAATTCAAATTATGAATCGCTTTGTATTTAATTCGATTCATGGTTATTATATCACTTAAAAGTTCCTTATAGTAGAAATGGGATTCATCCGTATTTTGAGGATTGAACGAATGCGATTGGACTGAGGTAACATAACAGAAAGTTCTAAAACTTATTCACTTACAATTAATGTATATTTCTGTAATAATCTCCGTGACTGTTATAATAGGGTAATAAATAATATTCGGGGTTTAATAAATAATACGGCATTTGGAAGTCATTTACAGACAACGATTTCTTATAAGAGCATTATGTACAAACCTCTAAAGAGCCAAGAATTTATTTGTCCATCTGATTTATTGCACGCTAAAGAGTCACCTCACAAATATTTAATGGTCTTCCGTGGAGGTGAACGACCGCCACTAATCATGATCTTTCACTATCTACTAGTCATTCTTGTACATCGGTTTAAACATCACTTAAATTATGACCATGGAAATATAAATTATGTGATATTCGCATATATTTTTGATAAATAAATTGTTGAAATGATGGCATTCGAAAATACTGGTCATTTCGTCTTGCATTTTATTTGCATCTCCATATATTTTTTATGACTATAAAGATATTTGAAATTGTACGTATATCAATCGAAGATTGCAAACGATACCATAAAAAACATCCCATGTGAAACTGATATACGTGATTCGAAGCTACAAGAAACGAAATTCTTGTAGTTTAATTCTTTGTCTACATTCCTGATGTCCTTAAGGCTGTTAACTGAATTATATGTTTACAAGCCACGTAATAATATTAAGCGCTTGTTCTCAAATATCTAAATTAATGTTATAGACCAGTGATTCCCAAAGTGGTCTATATCGACCTCTAGGGGTCTATGACAACC
>DWPT01008480.1:0-10177 GCA_018251895.1 Agathymus mariae mariae
TTGAATATCGCACATTCTTGAAAAAGACACATAATAATAATAACGTTTATACACTCACACCCCCGCCGTAGGAATCCCTGTGTTGCGGGCGGCATGGACATACGCAAATATGACATTACAAATACCCATGACCCGAGAACAAACATTTAGCTGTCACATAAATGTCTGCCCCGGCCGGGAATCGAACCCGAGACCCCTCGCTACATACAGGTGATGAAGTCTCTGTAGTCCCAAGTTATTTTTGTTATTGTTTGTCAGACATCAGTGCCTTCTTTCAGTTTTCAAAGCTCGTTACAAATTATGACTTCGCAGAATTAAAATAATGAATATCAGAAATGGGAGTAAAACCGTGAAAACGTTAAACACGGTGTGTTGTAATGATAATGACTCTCAGCCATACAGAAACTGGCTTCTATCCAAGTGTACCTAATGTTGTGATGAAGAAAAAATGAGGAATAAAGAAGGCAACAAAAAGAAACACATTTTTATCGACTCAACGACTTTTTATCAGTGTCGCATTGTTACAAAGATATATGATGAGGTTCATTCGAAGGCATAACCAGTCGGCGGCTATCATATACTGCGTACTATTGAATATTAATCCCTATTAATAACAGAATAGGGTACGTAAACAAATATTTGAGAGATTAGCATAATGCTCGAGACGAGAACTTTGATTCTTATTACTGAAACCGTAGTCACTGCACGTATGCGGTTGTGGTGCGTAGGCGCACCCACGCAAGAAATTCTGATGATCGTGATGAGAAATTAATTGTATACAGTCAGCGGGTTGCATTGCTTTCCAATAAGTATTAACTTGAAACGCGTATTTTGCTTTCGTCAGCTCCGCTTCTCGGACAGTGAGTTGGTGGGGGTCTTCTAATTTGTGTAAAATAAACATTCACTCGTAATCAATGGCAGATCAAAAAGAGTTTTTGATAGAACGCAGAAGAAACAGTCAAACTTTAATCACTTTAAGTGATTTAAATCGCGATTCTTGTAGTCCAAACGATTTATTTCTAATAAACATACGAGTAAGTAATCACGTACAAATAAATACATAAGAAGCTGTTGTATATATTTTTTTGTATTGTTGTGTTATCTCGCAACGTAATGTAACCAACAATATAATTTTAATTAAATTCTGAACTAATTTTTAGTCGATGGAACTTGCATTTTTTTTCCAACTTATTTAATAATAATTATCACAGTTCGTCCAAACTATAGAAAATTAGCGTAAATTATACCATTTAAAACTTTCATTCGCTTCATTTCATCTATTGGCGAAAACCACAGGGAAATCCGTACAGATTTTCAAGATAATCGCGTTCAAACGAATTATTAACTCTTAGTCTGTAAACGGTTCTTGAAGAATCAAATCATTTACTCTGTAATATTACGAATACCTTCAATAATAACAAATATTTACATTTTCTTTAGCGAAGAAACCTCGTCAGTAAACCTACATATCTAACAGTTCCCCGCAATATTTTCTTCTCTGTTCTCAATGGATCTAAAATGTCTGTGACCGTTGTCTCGCAGAGCCATGGTATTTGAACCCCTTAACGGACGATGATGACCGCGTCGTGAACAGCTGGAAAGTATTCACGGTGCCGTGACGATATTACCTTACTTACTTACTTACTTACCAAAGCATAAATTTGTTTAAAGTAAATTTATTCACACCAGAATTATAGTGTCGTGATTTCTTATATTTGCGGCCTCTTGCACAATAATAATAATTGACGACTTTAATTTAATCAATCAACTTACTATGCACGTGCACTGATATAAAATCCGGGGCCACGGCATCTATTTAAAATATTATTTTATCATTTTAAATAACATTATGCCGGATGGACATGGGCTATATCTATACTACTATGTAAATCTGTTGAGCTTCTCTGTATGTCTCGAGATAACTCGAAAACGGCTCGACCGATCTTCATGAAAACTGGTGTGTAGTGAGAACACGTGATGACACAGATGGTAGGCTATATTATAATATAACAGTAAACCAAATGATGTTTAATGAATTCAAAAAATATGAAAATTTCAACAATCATGTAGGTATATATAATTAATAGTCCGTCCTAGAGTCACCATGACACTTTGTTATTCACTATTTAGAGATAAGTATGTGTTATATCGACGAAGTAGATATGTTTTAAGATGGACAACACGACCGAGGTCGGGGCCGGCCGCTAGTATAACTTATAGGTATAGAGGGCGGGTGCTGTATTTTGTGAAAATTGTAACGGGACTGCCCTATGCGAAAGTATGATGCAGCTCACATTAAGTATAACTTTATTTATTAGTTGTGAGATAAGAAGTTTTAAGATAAATATAGAATATATTAATAATATAGCTTTCCGTTTTATGCTGTGGTTATTACCGTCGACGAAATATTTTTTTTGTCTTTCCCTCTTAGATATTTATCTTATCGAAACAGTTCAAAATAAGACCTTTGACTGGCGCACGGCGGTCTACTACGGCATTATGCAGAATTACTTGACATATTTATAACTTACTATCGGCTTACCCGACTTCGTTCGCGTTAAATTATTAATTATATAAATGTTTATATATCTGTACGATCGGGTATACTGATTCCATATGAAAGGTTTCAAATGGTAGTTTTTTTTTTCAAATAGTCGAAGGTGCTGTTGTTCCGGAAATTACGCTCTGCAGGCTCTTTGTAATATGAAGTACCTAAGAGACCGACCTCAATGCAGCTTTTTTAAATGTAAAATCATGTTTTTTAAAGAACGTAAATACATTTAGATACAGACCATTAAATTAATTGGACATATTTGGATGAATGATATATAGCACCATCTCACAACATTTTGAGGTACCTGTTAGTTATCGTTCATTTAGTGCTGCCAATAAAAAATTCACGAGTCCCCGCGCACGTCAGTGCAATTCCCCGAAATTCCCCGCCGGTTTTAAACCATTCCCCACAAATTCCCTTATATAATATTTTTGGAATAAAGATAATGATTTATATAAATTCAGTTAAATGTAATTATTTCATAAAAAAGTAACTAAAATAAAATAATTGTTTGTTGACCTATGTAGCAATTGACTTATATTACTTATTTAACAATAGCTGCACTTTTTAACTATTTTTAAATTTATTGAAAATTACAACCGAACACACCAATTAAAACAATCGACAAGCATAAAAAAATAATGAGTGATTGTGTAAAAAAATCAAATCGTGTTCAAATGACATTTGAGCAGGTATTTGAGTGTTATTGTCTTTAAACATGATTCTAGTAGTGACGAGCTATATTTGCCAAGTCCGAACGTGATAGTTAAGTTATAAGTATTACCTAGCATGAAATATATTTATCCTACTGAAAAAATTGGTCTGGATTCCCTATAATTCCCCGATTTATGATATTCCCCGTGCTCTCCCCGCGGTATACCTCAATTCCCCGCAAATCGGGGATTTTCTCCGCGATTGGCAGCACTACATTCATTGGCAATAATGCAAGTACCACAAAAGTTTATAAGATGGCGCTCTCTAATAAATAGTTATAAAAAAATATTTTCTACGTAAAATTGCATTTTTCAGGAAACACAACTAAACTTAAAATATTAAACTAATCAAAATACAAAATTTGATGCCAATCGTTAGTTACTCATTACTTTTAAAAGTAAATGGCGAGCGACCCCTAAATCTTATATGAAAACGTAGAAGGCAATAATATTTTTGTAAAATTGAAGAATCTGTTTCCTGAAGTACATATTTCAACATAGCTTGGCATGGGGCGAGAAATCTTGACTACTAGATAAGAAACCTTTGACCCCACATTGACGATATCGTTAGATAAAGCGCCGCCCCTATCCGTTTACTTAGATAAGACTATCTACATTATACAAGAGAAATGAGACTTGAGATAGGTCCGGTTGATGAAACGAATGTGGAATGCCTGCCAGAGGTATTGCAGCACATGATATAAGATAGTAATTATGTGTAAGGACAGTTAAAGATAACCGTGGCTGTTTAGACCATGTGGACTGAATTAAAATTTCAAATCTGTGAAGAATGACCACGCGGTTGTATGCGGTTGTCTATGAAGTTCTTACGAAAAAGGTTTACCTTGTAATGCCATAAAACTCAGTCAAGTTCGAGACAGACGTGCCAGTGCCAGTACCGCACAGATATTATAGATAATATATAGTCTATGTCCATCCGGAATAAGGTATCTTTCATAAGGGATTATTTTTTCAATCAGATACCGCGGTTCTGGAGATCGTTTTTTGCGTACACAAAAACTTAAAAGTCGCAGTATCAATAATATTACGATATACTAAGACGTAACTTTCTAGTTCTGTTCACGACAGAAAATGTGATTATGAGTGGCTTACTAAAATAATTTATACGTACACACTCGTATGTTCAAACACGGTAGATTTCTAGGTGGAGCGCAGGCTGTATGCGGGTCGGTGAAACATTATCTCCAATATATATGTTATCGTACACTCACTTCCCGTTCTAAACTGATAATATACCTCGAGCATTAGGTTAATGTTAGATTTTTTCATATATTTCATTAAAATTATTTAGTAATCAATGCTTCGTGATATATGATCCTTACAAATGCTTACAATTTTTTTTTATAACAAACGTTCACACACTATCACCCTCGCACTAGTGGCATGGACATGCACAAATATGACACTAAAAACATTGCCACGTAAATGTCTGCCTCGGCCGAGAATAAAACCCGGGAACCCTTGTTCGGCGGGCACACACCACCGATTGGGTTACGGGGTCGAATATTAAACAATTTTTACATGTGTTCCTCCTTTTATAGATTTTTATGCTCATCCCAAAAATATAAACATTTTTTGTAAACGAAACTACATAATGTACTACATACTAAACATACAAACTACATAACTACATACAAACTACATAACTACATAATGTAGGGAACATTCGTTTTTGAGATTATCGCGTTCAGATAGACAGAAAAAAAAATTCTCATATTCAATATTGGAACCTTTAGTATCCTAATTATTACAAAAATCAACATAGTCTCAGGTTACTAAAATTTTATCAGTTTCCGGGTACAAACGAGGAACCTTCCGCACGTCAGACAGGGGAGCTAGTGGTAACTATTTCAGTAGTTTTAAACTTAGTTCGTTTCTCAGACACTTTGTATAAACAGCTATATATTTGTATTCGGTTCACCTGGGGAGTCTCATCTGGTAATACTGCTTTTAAAATCATTTCCTAATCGACAGAGATGAGCGGATTTTTAAAACTAATTAAACAGCGCCAAAAACAAAAAACCGGACTGATGCAATGACTATTATACCTACATATACTATCGATGTTGCGCCCGTTAGCGATCATTCCACTTCTGAACTTGATCCACTGGAATGATATTCACTCAATAAATATTAGGTAGGTAAGTAGTTCTACGGTAGTTTAGTTACCATTAAGTGCCATATAAAATAATTAAAAAAATGTCGGGTTTACGAAGCCAATGAAATTCATCGTTCGTTAAGGGCATTAATAATAGGTTATTTATGCAAGTGTAAGTTAACAAAATCCCACCCCTCGCAATAAACCCTCAGTTCACCTGCTATGGCTTCCGGTCCGACGGCAATTTCCCCGCGGTGACCTCAAAGGAAAGTAGCGAAGGTCATTTCACTGCGCCTATTGCAACGCAGTGATGACACACAACAAAAAGTAACTTGTTCATGGCCTTGAAAGGAGTCAACGATCGGAAACCCTCGCATCCGTTGCTGTGCGCTCCGTCTCGCTCTCACGTAAGGTGATCGACGCCTATCTCTCTCGCTTCGACCGCGTCGGCCAATAGGAGGGCGACGCAGGCGCAGTGGCGCGAGTCGTTCGCTCAACTGGATGGACTAGGGCTGACTGCTTTTTCTAAAGCTCTCACTGCTTTTTTGCTTTTTTCCCCCTCGAATTATTTATTTAATTCACCGACGCTAAGTTGCATTAACGTGACCCACCGACACTATCTACATTATTCTCTGTAAAAAAATGTTAATTTGTTGGTAGATAACGGGAGTGTGGGACCGAGTTTATGATTTAGGTATCTATCATATTTAAGATATTTTATGAGAGTGTTTTTATGTTATCTTTAAGCAAGTTGGGATTTAATTTTACTTTCTTTTCGCTCGTGATTCTGGACAAAATATTGTACACGAAGATTTGCTCCGAAAGTTATTCATAACTTTGAATAGTACGTGTGATGTAAGGAAATCAACCCTGCGCCATCTATTATTATCGGCGCGAGCTCTGCGCTGCATACTAATGCTTTATTTTAGACTGCACGGAATAGTATCTCATTCTTATTCCCGTCTCGCTCTGACCTTTTGTTTTTCTTCTTCCATTTTTTATCGTCTTTGTAATACTATTTGCTCTCCGACAAGTGCTGTGTTCGACAAACATTGCTGGTATGCTGGCGTTTTTGTCTGTCTTCCAAATGAGGTTTGTCTTGTTAGGTTTTTCGGGTATTGGAATCCGAGGCGGCTACCCGTTTCCGAGACACTTGAACACACGAAACATTTCAGGTTTTCGGTCTCTATTTTTCTTGTAACACGAATTTTTGAATGCTCTTAAAGTAAGGGAGGAGGCTGTCTGGTTTGATAATAAATACCGTGCATTTTTGAACAGTTTGGGTGCCTTTGGTATGCACCTAATTGTTATTCGGTACACGTTGAATGGAAAAGCCTCAATATAACAATACTTCTTGGTAAACGGTGTCGTAGAAGTTAAAAAATCACAAATAAATGGCCAGAGCGGATTTGGTGAAGTTGTTTAGACAATTCGAAAAAGCATCAAAGTAGCATTAATTGATGCAGTTAAAATACCTGCGAGAATTACAAAATTACATACGATAAAACAACGTTTGAACGTTAGTTTCAACGTAGTTATCTGTTACATTGAAAAGTGACTGATCCGATAGTTTGGTGACACTCTGACGAATGTATTTATGCTGTGAACTATATGAACTGTTATTGTGGCGTTCAATTGCACTCAGCCCGTATACAATAGTAACAGATAGGTTATTAAGAAATAACTTGACTTTAATTTTCCTTACGACACGTCGCGCGTCGCGTCGCACAGTCCGTTCCCAGAGGGTGAGACAAGAGCGCACGTAAATTGATATACTCTGACATTATTCAAAAGATGCCATCTTCATAATGAATCGTTGCAAGAAATGCATTCTTTGTTACGGTGTACCTTTCTCCAGCTCAACATTTTATAATCGCCTACACTGTTTAAGTGAATACGGAAGACAGAGATAGTACGAGTAGAGGCGGTGGAGTTGTAGTCTTTAAATGGTATTTTTCTTTGTGTCGTTGTTGTAAATACCATATGGATGAATGTTTTGTAAATTTTAATACTAGTTAGATAAAATTAATATATTTTATTTAACGGCATAATTCTAAAAACACTGGTGCGCTACACGGTATAACTTATGTAGCAACAAAATTCGTTCTATAAACATTATTAAGTTTATATAATTGCTGCCGCTCATGGAATTGGTGGCTTTTCACTGTGTTTCTTACACAGGTACACATTTCATGACGTTGGTTAAGTTTGTATTGGCTATAATTATAACATGCAAACAATTTTTAAAATCAGGGACGAGTTAGAGTTTAGTAACTGGGACGCCTTTAGGAGAACCACAGATGAACTGTGTGATCGCAAAGCTTATCATTGCTGCCAAAGTACACGATACGGCGACATTGTTTGCGTCATATTGTAATGGTGTTTACTATTTCCCGTATCACCTGCACCGCTGCAATGTCATATATAAGTAAAATTCATATTGACCACCGGCTAAATCATCAATTAATTATATACTAATACGATCACATTCATTATCTTCTCCTTACGTGAAAGATTGTCAATTTAATCATATTCCCTATGTAATAATTACCACATTTCGTACTTAGTTTCAAATGTTTGTATTTCAACTCGTCATGAAAGACGATTAACAATAAATGATTCAACTAATAAAGCATTGCGTAAACTCGTTTCTCTAGGATCGCTACTTCCTTTTGTGCTCTGAATTGCTCTGACACGTACGTGTGGTCGCTTCAAGTGTTGTGACGTTAGTCTTTGCGTCACGTCATGTAGCACACTCCTTACGTTTCCACAGTAACATCAACCGACAGCAACCTACCGCGAGAAACACCATCTATCTATCAGTGAAAACTGCATGAAGATTTGTGCAGTTCTTTTGAATTTATCGTGTTCACGTAGAGAGATGCATACCTTGTTTTATACTGTGAAATTATTATTTCTCAATTTTTTAACGTTAGGAAATATATGAAATGTTTTTTTAGAAACATTTAATTGACAATTTTTTTAAATTTCATATTCTACGGTGACGGTCGAAGCTTTTACACCTAGAATTACCGTATTTATGTGATCTATAGAGGAAACCAATAAATATTTTACCTAAAAAAACGACTTCAATTTGGAGAAGGTGAATTTCTAGGGTTCATGTCTTATTTTTGACCCTTAAGGGTGTAATTTTTTTTCTCAAATTAAGTGACACCAAACGGGAAGTATTACTCAAGCAAAAAAGGAATTTTTCAAATCGGCTAATAAATGAAGGATTTCTGAGGTAACAAATTAATATAAAAAAATAGGAACGAATCAGGAAAGGGGTAAGCCCTTTTTGGAGGCCGATTAAAAATGAAATAATTAACATTTTGTAATATAAAAACATTCGTACCGCGACCATACCATCTGTCACCAACAGAACGCAAGCCGCTGGCGTTGAATAATGTTGTTGACACCGTTAATAACGTTCACTTGGACTGTAACAAGTCCAAATGTGTTTTCTTTTATACATACGTTCATACACTCTTGTTTCAAGACTGTTCATAGGTACGTGTTTCAAAATCTATATCTACTCATATAATACAGAGAGAGTTCGAATTTTGTGAGTTTGTTTGTATACAGAGGAAAATATCCGGAACCACATGCTGCATGCTTGTATATATATCATACATTTATCAACCCGTAGAAAATCTGGGCGGGCCGGTAGTTTACAATCAATTGCTTAAAAAAAATCAAATGGCGAGTAGTTTAAAGTTAAAAATATTTCCCATCATCATCATTCCAATCCATAATTGTCGCACAGTATAGCTCTGGTCTCTTCACACAGTTAGAATTTAGATTCGGTAGGGTACACAATAATTTGTATTAATGATTGGCTACTGGTCGAAATTAAACCATAATTTATTTAAATTTAAATTTTGAACAATATGAAGGTTCTGTTGCCAAGGACTATATCTCTATAATTAGTTTTTATACTAAATCTCCACAAAAAAAAAAAAAACACTGAAAATACGAAATTTCTGCGCGCTGCTTCTGAATTTTAAACTTTTTGGCAATGGCCACGGTCATTTATTTTTCAGAGGTTTTATAGTTCCAACATGAATCAATAGATGGCTCTATAATGGAAAACTGTGCAAACGTCAAACTAACAATTTATTTGAATTTGTATTGTACCTATATTACAATGGATAATTTACACTTTTATCGATGGATATCGCCAACGTAATTGTCACAAATTAATGATACAATAAAACTTGAATAAACGGCTGTATATTATACATTTAATGAATAAATCAAATGATGCCAAAACAAAGTTAATTTCTTTTTAGTTTAACTTCAAGCCTAAACAAGAGAACCAAAATGTGTGTATATATATTATGAGCGCGGGAGTGTCAAATGAATGGTAGTGTGCGTGATGTTTATTTTTATTAATAATAATAATAATAATAATAATAGCCTTTTATTCAGTTCAACTTAAAAATAAATATACATACAGATTAAAATTTCTAACTAAATCTATCAACTGGTTTTTGCTATTTTTTTGAAGATGTGTTTGCCAGTGAGCAACAGCCTCCTCCAATCTTCTCCATTTATTTCTGTCTTGAGGCCCTCTACTCCACGTCACTCCTGCCACTTGTCTAACGTCATCTTCCTCACCTATTCTGCGGTCTTCCTCCTTTTCTTTTTGCTTCTCTAGGATACCACTGTGACACAGTTTTTTTTTTTATGGTAATAGCCGACAAACGCGCAGACGAGCCACCTGATGGTAAGTGGTCACCGTCGCCCATGGACATCAGCAAGACGAAAGGTATCACTGATGCGTTGTCG
>DWPT01008481.1:0-10177 GCA_018251895.1 Agathymus mariae mariae
GTTTCGGTATTCCGAATCTCGTCTCCTTTCAATCTTGCTCGCAATTAAGATTTTTTATGAAAACAGCTTAGAAACGACGCTGGACGTCTTCAATACCTAAGTCAAGGATGTGTAGATCCCGCTTATCCAATTATTATTCTAAAGAGTCTCAATTTGTTCGTGTTCAAGTTGGACATTAAGAACTTTATGATAACAATAATTTTAAACTTATATAATTGCGGATAAAGCATTTTAAACGTGACAGATACTCATTTCCATTAAATATCGCAGTATTGGTGTAAAATACAAAAGTTGTAAGTTACTACTACATCTAAAATAAAATGAGATAGCCTGTTGCACATTTCGCCGTCAGCGATAAGCTTCGATGTTTTTGATGGATCATCCTTGAAAGCCGCCCTATCTGATATTAAACTATTAACATTTTAGTATGTATATGCCACGAAGTCTAATTCAGTTTTATCACTGTCAGTTTACTCGTGCGACTTTATTTTGTGACTGTCTAGCTGACGTAAGCAGGAAAGCAAAGTTGCTTCTGATGTCCACCGGCCATCTTTGGGCTTTGCACTAATACATAATTTAAAGTCCCGGAGCTATTCCACATGCGCCTAGGTGATTTGGAAACACGCGCACCTAAAATATTCCCTAGGGAGACCAGACTGATGTAGATAAGAAAAGGACAGGAAAACTCCGAAATGTTACTTAACCGAGTTGGATTATGTTTATAATAAGTTAAGCATTAAGCCTCTATTTATATTGTAGATATTTTTAAGGCGAGAAGAAATTTAGCAACTTACATTTGTTTGCCACATTGACAGAAGCACCTTACAATAATACAAGTCCCAAATCTCACGGCACGTTTGCGCTTAACCATTCCTGTGTTGTTTACGTAGACGCACAAGGCGCAAACCGCGTACATTGTATATGAGTCAACATTTTCTCCATTTATCAGTATCTAATTTTATTTATGACTTATGCATCCCGTAGCATTTTGAATATGTACAAATATGTTTTAACTATTCATTGACCCATATGAACTTTATTACAACAGTGAATGAAATCTTTTTGTTTATTCAACATTTCAATTTACAAGCTTTTTTTATTGAAATAATATGCTTTATAAAATAATTGTGTGGTCTTAGATATCTATGTGGTTATGCATTAGAAATTTGATAGATCAATTACTTTTTCAAAAAGTTAATCAGCAGAACTAGAACACAACTAGATTTCATCATCAAACATCCTGTAAAATTCACTTGTTTTTGCTGTCTATAATTTAATCCATACATGATGCCAAAAATACAGGGTCAAATGTATATGTTAATGTGTTAGTAATGAAGTAAATTGGATGATAAAATACTGTACTCTTGAATGCTACCTAAGTTAGATTATACTGTCAGTCTTTTTTTAAATTATAGTACAAATGTAGTTATGAGTGTTCTGATTGTGCATGAAATTTGTACAATAGATATGATATCATGTTGCCTGACCACACCACATAGGTGAGTAGCAGATACTTAATCAGGAAATAGTAGAAAAATAAATGTTTCCTCAATAAAATTCTAAAGAATAAAGATCACTGACATGTGATAAAACAATTGTAAGAAGTAGTATAAAGCCTTTAAAACAAATACACATAAAGTCACTTCAAATATTCTAATGAATTAATGGCTGGGACCACCTGCAATAAATAATAATATAGAAATTGTAGCTCATTTAACTAATGGCAAGTTTTTTTCACAGTTCATAGAAATGTACAACACATTTTTCTAGTGCAGGATTGAGAATGTGTAATACCAGTGTGATAATTCAGATGAACAGATTATAATAGTTAAAATTATATTTTTAGTAGAACACAAAGCAAAATTCAATGAACTAAGCTGCTGTATGTTAAATGAATGAACAAATAAAAATTAATTCATTAAACTTACTATGTATGCAAAACCCTCTGACACTTCAACAATGCAGGGAATTTTATCAGTCTGATAGTTCTCTGGTTTGTCATTTTTATTGGCTGAAACCTTATTTATTGAAGAAGAATCAAACAGCACTTTCCTTCCTCTTCTATCACACTCTCTGTACAGAAGCAATCTCACTTGCTCCAAAGCTACCTCACGGGACCTATTAACAAAAAAAATTAAAACTTATAAAGCAGATTAAATTTGAGGTTTGTCCTCACAGTTTTTGTAGCATTGGCTTTTATCATTCAAATTTGGTATGTGTTGTGGCTATTGATGCTGGTATTTGTTATAGTTGAAAATAAAACTTTATTATTACACAAATCCTCCCACAATTCACAATGGTGCAGTGTGTGCAAAGACAAATTCATATCCACTAATGTATCCCTATTGAGTTAGATAAAAAGTTTAATAATTATTCTCAAATTTATAGAACTAATTATACAACATGTACATTTATCTAAGATTTATATATACACTTTCATTGAAACAATTATAATGAATATTAACAGACATAGTGTACATGCCATTGCAAATACAGGCACTAAAAACTTTCTCTTATTTAAATACAGCCACATATATTTTGTTTTGTGTTATTTAAACATTTTACTACTAAGTACAGAATTAAATTTCAAATCAGTTTACAACTTTACCCTGGGTATTCTATCACAAAAGGTATATATTTACATAAAACGCATTTCATTGATAATATATTCAGGTAATATTTTTGTCAAGCCATCACTGACTTTTATTAGTGACTTCTCAGGCATTTAAGTACACTACATGAAGTAGGGAACAATTTCATGTGAGATTGCTAATTATATTACTTAAAATTCTTTAAAAGGGCTCAATAACCCAACCTGTCCAAATGCAACAAAACAATTAAGAAATACCTAAATATCATTTTATTTCATAGTCGTTGTAGTATTGAGCTCACAGCTGATTACGATGTAGAGTTACGGAGCACAAAAAAGAAAACAATGTCACATGCACTCACTACCTAAGAAATGCAATAATAGAAATTTTCACTTTAAATGCACTTTGACAGCCAAGTGACAATATGCAATCGGCCGTGTGGAGTGGAATGTGCTAGTGTACTGACTGGCATGTCAATAATAAGTAAACATTGATTGAAGTTCAACCGCCCCCCTTCGCTGACGCAAAATCGCGTAGTGTTGTCGCCCACGCCCTCCCGCGCCCCGCACAAATCACATGTTTCGCATCGCGACTCGCCGCCACGTCGACCCACTGTTCATTACTCTGGCTTCCCAGCCGGTGACGGTCGCTGCGTACACTGCTAGTGTCGCGTGTGTCAACCACCCAACTAAAAACGCAAGCAAAAGTCCCACCCGTAATTTCAATGCGTCAGCTTTACCACCATATGCCACACACAAAAATAGGATATAATGAATGAAAAGCATTCATTACAAGGTATTACAACGTACCTGGGCCGGCTTCGTGACTCGTACACATTATCGAGTTTTCTCTTTGATGGAATAATCCTGTCCAATAATTCCATTGCGACACGATATTTTCACGACATTCTCATTGCTAGATTTACTTAGTATCATTATGTGTGTACGTTTTCGGGAGGCATATTATTTTTTATGTATGTCGCATAACGCATTCAAATGTAAATAATCTGACAGATCACGTGCCAAACGAAAGTCATATGATTCACCATAGACAAAAAAAAACTTTTATACAAAGGTCAAGGTCATGACCATAGAGTATTGCACAGATATAACACTAATACAGTATGTGACACAAACAATATATTATTTAACAACAGTCTAAGCCGTTATATATCTCAATTTGGTTTTCTATGAGCATTTTGTACATGTAAAATATTGTATTCTAGCTGACACTTTAACACCGACCCCATTTCTAACACTTGACAGTAATACATTTACTATCACGTAACCTACCTATAATGACAGCAATAATGATTAACTTTGTTGACAGATGGTTTGAGAGCGACTGACAGCCCAGCATAGCATGTTTGGAGGAAAAAAGCTGTTTTGATACCGTTTATTGAGTTTGCGAATTTTTAAATCTATAGAAATTGTAATCTATAAAGCTCTATAATAAAAATGTAACATTTTAAGCAGTAATTAATAACCAAGTGAAATAAATGTGAGCTTAAAGTGGTCGTTCATGGATTTTGTAAGTGCATGTTGCTTCATTATGTCTACCACTAAAACACTGTCATCCAACGTCCTGGAAGAAATTAAAAGCTTTAAATCAAAAATATCACTGAAGGAAATAGCTGAGCTTGATATTAGTTGCACTTCAGTCATAGAGCAAGGGCTGAATGAATCTAATTTAAAAAATGCAAATAAAAAAATTAAAATCAAAATTAAAGCTGTACTAGATTACATGCATGAGAAAATAAATATTGGAAACTGGAAAGAGGTGAAGATCTACATAAGAAAAACTATTACGATCGCTTCCTATATTAAACTTTTAGCATTTGTGGAAACCTGTGATGAGATAGATGAATATGCTGTGAGGGAGTGCATGAGAATTATTGATTTTGGTATTGTTTTTGGAAGCCCCCTAAACGCAGACCCAACACTGCTACAGAGGTGTGCCTCTCTCTTAAATTCTGCAATTGCATTGGACATAAACATTCCTTCTAGTTCAAACGTAAGTACTCTAGAAACAGAATTAAGTACTATCAATAATGAGTACATGTGCAAAGCAATATCTCTCGATGTCTTGAATTGTCCTAGTATGGAACATTTTTACAAGAACTACATAGCACTCGAGAAACCTGTAATATTAGATAAATGTATTAGCCACTGGCCTGCCTTGAATAAATGGAATGATAGAAATTACCTACTCAAAGTTGCTGGGCTTCGGACTGTGTCAGTTGAATTGGGAAAAGACTACACTCACTCTGATTGGACTCAGAAGATGATGACTATAGAGGATTTTATTAAGAACCATGTTTATCAAAACAAGGGACCGACTGGGTACCTTGCTCAGTACCAGTTATTCGAACAAATACCAGAATTGAAAGATGATATTTTTGAACCTGATTATTGCAGTTTTTCTGATACTAATGATCCAGTAGATGTAATGGCCTGGTATGGTCCTAAGGGGACATTGTCACCCCTTCACCATGATCCTAAAAGGAATTTGCTAACTCAAGTAGTTGGTGAAAAGCAAATATTTCTGTTCTCCCCTGAAGATTCAGAATGCTTGTATCCTCATGAGCATGAACTTCTAACCAACACAGCTAGAGTGGATCCACGATATCCAGATTTTGCTCGATACCCAAAATTTAAAAATGCCAAAACATATTACTGTGTGCTCCGCCCGGGGCAGATGCTTTACATACCACCTAAGTGGTGGCATTTTGTCGAGTCATTATCAGTCAGCTTCTCTGTAAGCTTCTGGTGGATGTGAATTACCAAAGAAAAACATATATATTAACTTAATGTATTTATTAAATATTATTGTTTAAGAAGTATAATTAAGATTTTATTTATTATTGTATTCATCCATCCTTATACTCCATAGGAGTATTCTTTAGAGAACCCACCGTTGTTTTCACTTACAATAGTATCTCTAAGCATTATGCCATAAGATAGTCAGTAATATAACCATTTCTTTGTGAAAGAAACAAATAAACTTGTACTAGTAATATGTATGTAATATTAGTAAGCCAATTAATAATAATAATAACCATAAAGTGAGATAGTTATTATTTCTAATAGTGATTTCAACTAAATGTTGTCCACAGATTTTAAATGTATGTATAATGAAATATATCATGTTATCAAACTAATAATTCTTTTACTTTTAATGTTACTTTTCTAATATTTTCACATTCCTTATAGCTTTGCAACTGACAGCAATTATATATGACTTTTAATACACATATCACTGTTATTATCCACAAAAATGATGTTTACAAAATAATGTCTAATTCATAACATTTTGTTTCATCTATTACACCACATGTAAAGAGGTAACAAACTCATAGAGATCCAAAAAATATGGCATCAAAAGGCAATCCTATGGCTATGCTCAGGTTGGTTGGCAATGGAACTTTTGTATGGGATATCAATGGTCGCGAGATTCTCGCCAGATACTCTAGGATGGTGATAGCTTTGCAAACCGCTACTGGTTATCCACCTCCATCCAAACCCAACCCTGACGTGTTATTAACATGTGTTGCTTGGAATTAGATGACACGTCTGTTCGTTTGTTTGTTATTGAAATAAAGAATATCCATATATATAGTAAAATCTTATATCTTATTAGAACATAATGTCGGTTGAAGAAGGAGCCGATAAAGCGCTACTAATAAACTGTCCGACACATTAAAAAGTAACTGACCAGGGTTTACCAAGTCTTCACTATTTAGCGAAGCAGGTGAATAACCTTCCCATCGTGTACACATGAGATTTGTGTTACGCACGACGTTCTCATTTTCTGTTATTTTTTCGATGCGATGAACTTAACACGACTAATGTTTTTGAACACCAGTTAATAGAACGTGTGTGTTTTGGCGAATAAATCGCGAAAGAAATCAGATGTACAACCTACTATAGTTTCGAGAACCATTCTCCAACTATGGCGATTACTATATTATTCAAAAAACTGAAATCTGGAACAATTAAATGTGGTGACATGAAATTTATCAGTCTGATTAATAAGAATTGTTTCAGATGAGGTGTTACATATAGCAGTAAAGGCATAATTATTCTGAAGGGAAGAGAGGACCTGATTACTAATTTTTTTTTATATATTACAAACAGCCGACAAACGAGCGGACGAGCCACCTGATGGTAAGCGGTCCTCGTTGCCCATGGACATCAGCAAGACCAAAGGTATCATTGATGAGTTGTCGGCCAGGAAATGAGAAGAAGGTACGAAAGAAAGTAAAGCAATATATGTTAAATTATCTTAATATATTTATGCAGTATGTTGTTGTAAAATCAATCACCATTTTTAAGAAAAATTGCAGCTCTTTATTTGTATTCACTATTCAATGCTCTTCCGATGAGCAACCGTCTGACCTCTGATGTCCCAGCTCCAATTTCATACAACTTAGCATCTCTAAGTATTCTACCAGTGGGATAATCATTGATATAACCGTTTCCTCCTGAAATGCACGGTATTAGTAATATTATAAACAGTAAACAGTGTTGTTAAACCAACTTCGGCAATGTCGACAGTGGGACCGGGAATCGCATCGCTAGTTGCAAGCGCTTCTGTGAATCAAAGTGTACATTATGATTTATGGCTGAGCAGATGAGTCAAAGGACAAAGCAGTTGTGTCAAATAGTTTTTTTTTTTTGACGTTAATTAATTACAATTCGAACTCGTGTAAGTTGTTTTTACCTACCTGGTTAGCTAACAAAATTACCTAATTTGGATTGCTAAAGAGACAGTTGGCAAGCGGATTTAGCGCTTTTTTCAATCTGTTACACGTCGGTGAAGTGTGATTGAGACTACACAAGGTCACGTGGTAAGTCTACCCGTTCGAGTTCTATTACCATAAAAACGTATAAGTTAGTCCTCCTAAAAATTCTCACCGAGTATTTGCACAGCATCGAGGGCAACTTGCGTGGCTTTCTCGGCACAGTACAGGATAACTCCAGCACAATCCTTACTGTTCACATGACCCTCGTCTGACGCGCGTGCCACACTGTACAGGTATGACCTACACGCGCTTAGAGTTGTGTACATGTCAGCCATTTTACCCTGAAAGTGAAACATTGATGTTAATAACATTTAGAAAAATGGTATAAATAAGTTTAATTGGAGTAAGTGGCTATCTTCTTTTGGAGATTCTTATTTACTTAACTGTAAATTATCATGCCAAGACTGAATATTAACTCTCATTATTTTTATGATTAGTAATTAATAAAATTTAAACTATTACAACCACATTGTATCTGTAAACAAAATCTTTCGAATCAGAGGATATCAGCTTATCCGGAAATTCATACTCCGGAAAGACCGATTAAAAACATGGCCCTCGAGCCAACACCTCATTTCTGCATGAATAGGAGTCTGCACTTAGTAGGATATACATAATTATACCACACGTGCCAAAAAATTTGTGTCATGCACCCACTTGCTGCGCTCTTCTTTACCCCATTGGCAATTTTTTATCGGTAACTATGTAAAAATGTCTCATCGTGCTATTACTGTAAAAACTCTTCAAGACTAATTTTTACTTGGTGCAGATCACCAAAAAAAGCCTTGCAATGTCGTAGATATCGCTAAGGTACGGACAACTTGGTTTGTTTCGTCATTTGTAATGCGTACCGCAAAAGACTGGAATGGTCTGCCCGCATCGTAGTTTCCAAAATATATTAACTCGAACGACTTGGAAGTAGGGATGTTATGGATATGAAATTTCGGATCTGAATATAGATACGGATATATGTATAATATTTAAACGGTCTCGGGTACTGTCTCTGATTTAGGACTTGTAAAAAATATAATGAATTTACAAGGTAAGAGTTTGACTTTCTTTCTATGTATCGTTTGGTATTATTATCATGGAATAAAAACCTTAAAAATTAAATAATATAACCGTCTAAAGATAAAATTATTCGAAACATTTTTAGCGGGCATAGTTGCGGTTTCGGATATATTTCTATTTCGGATATCCGATAGCTTCGGTTACGATTATGGAGCTCCATAACTTCCCTGCTTAGAAGCAAGAATGAACGGGCTTTTTCTAGTTAGTGAGTTAGTTAATGCGCTTTACTTTCAAAGGTTACATCATCACTTACCAACAGACGGAATTGTACACAAGCATTGGCTTATAATAATTAAGTAAACAAATACATCATTGTAGACACGAAACAAATTACACGCTTGATATTCAACTCAGCGGTAATTGGACGAAAACAGAGTTAAACTGAAGCTCAGAACTCTGGAGCGGTTCCGGAATGGGGTTACCTTTAACGAGTTTGTGTTGCCACTAAAATGCCCTTTTGTAAGAGTTCCAAGTTCCAAGAGTGCAGTTCCAAGGTACCCCGTTCGACGTTGACACGTGTTAACGATTAACAATTTCGACTGTCACGCAGTATTAGTGTCATTTAAAAGGTAAAACTAGATTACCCTCCAAAAAATTTGGCGTCCTGAAGAGAGCAAAACAACTCATTCTTTACACAAGTCAGACCTCATATGGAGCATTCCTCTCATCTCCGTGTAGGAACGCCACTATATCAACTTACCCTGTTTAGCACCATACAAAAATAAGTAGTACAAATCGGTAATGACCCCGTCGTCAGCGCCAGATAAGAGTTATAAAACAAAACTTGCAAAAATTTCTACTCCATATTCATGAGCTTAGTTGTTTGAGTTGAAAGTGTCACAATCAAATCAAAATATATAATTAACCTGTATCAGTTGAAACTCCCCAATATTTTTGCCAAATTGCTTGCGCGTGTGTGCGTACGCGAATGCGTTGTCGATAGCGGCTTGCATCAGACCGACCGGACCCGATGCTAGCACCAACCGTTCCAAGTCCAGGCCTGACATCAGGACGTACACTCCTTTATTTTCTTCGCCCAGCAAGTTTGACACTGGCACCTGAAATTTAACAATAAATTTAACAGTTCAATCGTTCATATGAGCAAATTTATCAAACTAGATGATAATGAGAGCTGAAGCTTTTAATTACCTCTCCGACTCTTGAATACATTTTCTACTTTACTGTAGAAAAATATTATCATTTAACCGGGTAAATAAAGAAGGTCCCTATGCATCAGTATTGTATAGATTAATTTGAGCATAGAGCCTATAGATCATATCAAGGGATCCGGCGTCAGCTTCCCGTCCGTTATTCACTAGATTGAACCACGATCAAAGGTGTTAGCTTGGACTCTAGGGTCGATGAAGTCCCTTAAACGCCTATTTATCGCAATTACTATGCAATATTTATAATTTATATCTACTAATAATTACTATACTATGATTTCAGGAAGTCATCTACCTAGAGTACTTAAACGTTCCATAGATTACTTTATTCGATTACTGGTAATAATGACAAAAGACATTATCCTTACCTTACCTTGCAATCTTCGAATACTAATTCTCCGGTGTTAGAACCTCTCATTCCGAGTTTGTCCAGTTTTTGTGCAGTTGAAAACCCGGGATAATCCTTCTCCTTCTTGAGAAACATCTCTGCCGCACCCTTCTTCCAGTCCCGTGCAGACTGCAACGCGGCTGCCAGCTGCTGCTTC
>DWPT01008482.1:0-10177 GCA_018251895.1 Agathymus mariae mariae
AAGTCTAAAGAAGACTGACTCATAATAGAAGGTAAATAATTGATTGTTTACTATTGTACTTAATTTAGTCACAAAACTGTGATTAAATAATGGAAAAAAAAAACAACTTTATTAACAACAATTTTTTTTTATTTAATTGATGTGCTATCTTAAAAACTTAAGCTCGGTTTTGAAAAGTTTAACTTTTAAAAGCACACTTTAAGAGCAAAATTTCTGGTCAACTACAGCGCCGAGAAGAAAATTTTAATAGAAGAAAGCCTAGCATTAAATTAAATTAATTACGCGTTCCGCGGGCGACGCCGACCATTTCGACTTGTTGGTTGCCTATTGTAAAAAAAATATAATATAATATTATGATAAGCACATTCATTTTTTGTAGCAGATGACGAAATACCATTATCGCAACTTTGTTATCGATATAGAGACATAAAGATATTTTTTGGAATTCTTCTCTGCCCGACTGTACAGTCACACAAGTTTATATAGTATACGTGTATACGTATAACGCTAAAAGTACTGAACAGAGATGGAACTTAAACTATCGGATATTAATTAGGACAAATTTGAACCCGGGAAATAGATCTGTTCCAATAAAACATTGCAAAACAAATGAAAACGAAACGAACGAACGGAACGGGGCGTGGGTCAGAGCGATAGTCGTAAATAATCAAGTCTTGAGATTGCATGGCTGGCTGCTATTCGCTGGTGATTGACCACTGGGCTTACGTACCTAGATTCGTTCAGATATAATTGTTTAAGCTAGTCCACGGGTATCATGACAAGCGCGTAGGCGTCACTTAGCATGATAAACAGCGCCATTAGCAATAGGCGTGGTAGAATGAAGTCAGAACTCACTTTTATTAGCACAAATTAAACAGACTTACATAGATTAACATACAGTTATAGCATACATTTGAATTTCCGTTTGAGACCTGGTTTCGAATTCCGGTTTTTCAAAGTCATTGAAAATTACTAAGTTATAATTTGTTTCAGTGAAAATAACAATGACGTGAAAACCTATGTACCGACGGTTGTTTATAACGTTATAAAATTTGATTGAATTATGGTAATGGCTTAACGAGTTTTATCATACAAACATAGTGAATAGGCTTTTATAAGTTAGTGAGTTCAACTTCAATCAAAGTTAGACTTATGTTGTTGTTGGATTTGGGATTGTTGTCAAGCTTTAACTTATTTTATGTAAAAAATAAATTATGCAGACAGAATGTGCAGCGTTTTCTAATCTCATAACAGGATGTGGGCAAAAGCGTTGACGATACGCGGATTTTAAACAGAATTCTCATTTCAATTTTAATTTGATTAAAATATAATTTTGTATCATGTGACAACCCTGCCGAAATGACGTAAGGTCTAGATGTTTTTGACATTAAAGCTACTGTAGGTACTACGGTGAGTTTTTAAGCTGTGCTAATATGGTTCAAACTATTATGTGAATGGATAGTTGTGAAGGGATAATTTGTATATTTGAATCATTGAATACGAGACGCCTGTGGATAATGATAGATGTGATTGGATAGCATATATAATACCATAACAATATCCATTTATAACTGGACACCCTGTATGCAGAAGGTAAGCTTCGACACTTATTTGAATATTCTTTTACCATTTGAAAGGTACATTATTCCGGATAGACAGGCTATATTTGTAAATAATAAAATGGGTTACATACATAATCATTAAATGTATTCCATTGAGTTTCTAATGTATGCGAATACAATAAATAACTATTTTACTAAATTATTCTGGTGGTAATTCAATGGTAGACTGTAGCATATAACTTAGAAGGTTTATATCATATACAGTTTTTATTTTAATCGGTAAAATAAAAAATAAAACTTTCACACATTCACACTCTGCGATATGATTTCATGTGCTGTGTGACAAGGACGTATACAAATATGACATCACATACACCGATGGTCCAAAACCAAACATTTATCTGTCACTTCCGTCTGTCTTAGTCGGAAATCGAACCCGGGATCCCTCGCCCGGCTGGCATTATTACTTTCAACTAAACTAAGGAATCGTCATACGTCATACAGGGTGCATATAACACTGTTACTTTGGAAGAACAATATAAAGACTCACTAATCCGCGTGCTTTATGTTTGTTGAAGTCCTAAATACTAGCATTTTCAATGTTAGTAAATTTATAAATATATGCATGCATCTAATATCCGTAACGGAAATTATCCGAAACAATCGGATAATCCGAAATAATTTCACATCCATAACCGTAACAGAAACCAGTAAAACATGATTGATATATCCCTATCCATATCCATATCCCAATTGCATATCCATAACAACCCTAATTGAGAGGCAAAGATAATAGATAGACATTTTTAGTAAAATGTGTAATTTTCAAAATGAATTTGAAAAGCATGTGGAAAATTAAATGTTCGGTGATCTCAAATTCTAAATTAAGTACGTCTTCTATACTGACAATAGTATTGTTAATACGCGACATAATATAAGACAGTTGCGAGAATCAAAAGAAAATACGATAAGAAATAGTGAACGTTTTATAAATTAGATAACTTCAATAACGTAACTCTGCGAAACCCACAAGTTAGGTTGTATCACGCGATGTCGTCACGATACACCCTGCACGTTCACCACAACGTTCATGATAAAAACCCATAAAATTACGTCATCGACGGAGTCGGGAAACTGTGCAATGTATGAATTTTATTATGATTTTTTTAGGGCATGGGACAGAAAAGGGTAGCAAAAAAGGGCAAGAAATATGATTTCCTATCGAAGCGATAGTTCAGTCTTGGGAAATTCAACCTCTCTATTGTGTGGTACGGCTTTCATTCCTTCCTTTCCAATATTTACTTGGATTTATAACCACGTTACACGGATTGCAACGACGCGCGTGTAATATAAATACAATAAATATCTCCCAATATTCAATATATACACAAAAAAATAAAAATTACGTTGTTATTTTTCATAGGACTAACGAATTTCAAATGGTGATAACAACGTATTTTGAATGCCTTCCGCACTTTTATTTGCGCCGCGAAAACAGAATCCGAATTGCAGCTTCTTTGGCGATGGTGATCATTGTCGCAAATCCATCCACACTTTTTTATTCAAGCTGCAAATTTAGGAAAACGACTTAGAGGTTATTACAACTTGCTCCGGTTACAATACACCTCACTGTAATGATCTCGAAGCGTGATAAATCAAAATTATTAGCCAATGTTGGTAGTGACCCTGCCTGCCGAGCCAGAGTTCCGATTCCTGGCCGTGACAGACATTTATGTGACAGATAAATGTTTTATGTCCATGCCACCCGTAAAGAGGAGAGAGTGTGGTGCTTAAACAAAAAAAATATACATACGTAGGTTTTTATAAAATACATACTTTCTTATGTACCTCACGTTTCTTGTCTATTCTTTATATATTTATAGTAGAAGATACATATCCTACTAATATTATAAATAATAATAATACTCTTTATTGTACACCATACCACCGCACATGACAAAACAATAATTTTATCAACATATTATAGAATAGGCGGTTTTATCGCTAAAAAGCGATTTCTTCTACACAATCTTATAGTGAGACGTTATAAGTATAAAAATATTATCTCGTGGAAGGGTGTACAAAATAAGACAAAATAATATCCCTTTATACAATTCACACCCGAGGTTATAACAGAAACGCCACCCTTGTTCTATTTTTACCTACTAACGAACACTCCCTGTACAAAGACCCATCAATTAGTTGTAACTACCGCGCCTACGTTGACACTTCAAATCTAAGTCTATTTAACGCCTATGTAACAATAGTAATAATATATGCTTAATTATGCACATGGGAAAACAAATAAATATGGACTATCTAGATTAGATAGTTATTTATAGTGACGAAATTATGTGTTTTGTATCGATCTAGCATGTAGGATGTAAAATCGAGTTTAAGCCTCGGAATGACAAATAAACCTCTACGATATTCGTGCTTGGGGATAGCGCTCTTAACCTGACTAAAACATTTTAACACGTTTCAGTTGCAATATCGGAGGGCAATCAACAAAAGGTTTTCACGCTCCCTCCTTTATGGGCAACGCTTAAGTTATATTGAGGTTTTATAGACTCCCATGTCCAGGATGTCTGTGGCGTCAGTGACAATTTACCACCAGCTCGACTAATTCCTCCCTTTTCAGCTATTAACAAAAAATACGTTGAAACTGTTCATCAATGACCACTAATATAAATAGATTTTTGTTAGATTTTAGCAGTCCAAAGCTGGCTAGGAGCTAGCTATCTCTTAACAGTCAAGTTGTTGTAACACTAACGGTGCATTCAGTCAACTGCAGTAAATAGTAAACTACATGTGCTTACAGTTAAACAGACGTACAGTTACTGGGTCATGAACAACTGCCTGGAATTAGGGTTACGGCTATAACAAGCTGCAGAAATATGTTGTCAAATATATGTTTATTGACAACCCTTAGGCTATGGAGAAGAACACCGAGGACCTTACAAAAGTTCGAGTTATGTAGGAGTCCAATACAATAAAATAAAAATCAATAAAGGGTCAGCCTTGCGAACCTGAATGCACCGGTGGAAGCAGCCAAACTTGCAGCACTGAACTACCATGACTACGATAACAACTACAAACCTGTTTGCAGATTATTGAAAAATGCACATTAACACCCCCGTATTGGAGTTTCTTGTGTTGCAGCTGGCAAGGACAAATGAGACATCCCTTTAGGGTATTGCCAACTGAGCTGCATGGTCGTGTGTTAGCAAAAATATACAGTCTACAATAGAAGCCAGATGGACTTAAACAAAAACTATTGCAACAATTAGAACAAACTCAGAAAACTATATTCTACGCAACAGTACGCTTCCATAAATCGATCTACGCGTTCGCGGTTGAAGACAACAGTAATACTGCTTTTGGTTATCGATCTTGTTTAACCACAACCGTTAGATGGTTAACCACTAATCACAAGATATAAATATAATATTGACCTCGTCTTGAGATATAATATTTGTGGTACTAGTGTTAGACGATATATATAGACATAGACAATATATATAGATAATCCTAACGCATATTTAGTAGCGTCTGCCCGCCGAGCGATGGACCCCGGTTTGATTCTCAGCCGGTACAGATATTTGTGATAGGTAAATGTTTCTCTCTATTAGTCATCTAATAAACTCACAATAATAAAAAAATGGATTGGCGACTTACTGTATTTACGTATGAAGCAAGTAAGCTTATTTAGATTTTATGTACAATATATATTCACACGATTAACGGACTTTATGCCATAATGAGAAAAAGGCGGCACCCTTGATCGGGGAAACCCACAATATCATCCTAAAAATTATTGATGAGGGCATGTTTGGAAGTGTGCAAACGATGACAGACAGAAAACTACTCAGAAATGGTGGTGTCGTCTGTGCGGGATGACCCGCAGATATTTACATGGTTTGTTAGTATTTTCTTGTACTAACTCAGATTTAATGTACGCATACTAATCAAATGGACCACTGTTGTTCGAGAAATAAATAAATTGAATTCAAAATTGAATAATATGCAGCGATTTGTGGGTTACGCCATAACTAAACGCCAAATGTTTGTTCTCCGGAACTGGATGTTTGTGAAGTGTTTTGATGTCTATTTTAAGTGCAGCACGAAAAATCCTAGGGATGTAAGTATGCAAATAATAGTAGAGAATAAGTATGACTTTAATATTTTACTTCAGGTCAATACACTAAATATTTTTCATAACTTTTCTACTCCAAGCGAAGTCTTTTTTTTTGGCCTAATGAAATTATATTTAAAAAAGTAAAGAAATAGAAATACAACATGACTGTGCGTCGTCTAATGATCCGAGGTGATATCTCAAATCTCCAATCGAAGAATGGCTACATGAGTAGGTACTCGCATTATCAGTAAAAAGTGTGTTAATTAAATTACTCACAAGAACAAAGTCCGAATACAGCACTTTATTTACTAATTTTCATGCTATTGTTTGATAATTAGTCTATCGTATTTAATTTATTTTTGTCCGAACTTATCAAAAACACCCAAGTCATTGCTATGAACTACAAATCTAATTGCAGCAATGCTAAAATAAGTTTTGATGACAATAGCTGGAGTTTGTAAGGATGGACTGCCTGAAGGTAAATAAACATAGCAGCGTATGGGTATCACCGGCAAAGTTGAACCAGTCAATAAGTAAGCGATGTAGCCACGATTTTCAAATTTGCGACCCAGGCAAATCTGATATAAAATATTTTACGGTATTATAACGGGGTGATAGAAAAAGATATCACAATTATTCAATAAAACTGTAGATCTCACATACAATGACCTTCAATGGAAGGGACTTGATACCATCGGTTCTTTAGACCAGCTGAAGGCACGTAGATACATAGATTTTGACTCAAGAATGAACAGAGCTCCTTAAATATTGATATTTCTAAGGTCCTATAAACAATAAAACAATTTATATTTATACTATTGGTGCCAACCCTAGCTAAGAACAATGAAGTCATCTAATTAGGGCGGGCAGGTGTTGGACCCGCGCCATTGTATAATTGAAAATGTGAAGAAAAACGCCAACATATCTTGTTAAGAATCTACGACAATGCCTGGCTGCAGGTAAATCGTGGATTCACGATGATTCATATTTGCATGGCTCATGAGAATCAAGTGATTTTGTAAATGTTGAATTATGAGTTAATGTTGTAGATAGAGCAGATCGGTGTATGTTAACGTTTTAAGGTAAACAAATGTCTTAAACTATCATTGTATAGGTAAGCACTCTGTGGTTCACACCGCTCTTGACTGCTTACAAGTCTGTAATTTGTTTCTCTGCTGTTTTGCGCTAACGTGACAGATTGTGCTGATAATATATAACGAATTTAAATTGGCTCCCATAACACTTTATTTAACGCCCAATAGCTTTCATGCAACAGACATAACAATAATACTATGTAGTGATCCAATGCGTATGTGCATTAAATTATATTATAATGTTTTCTTGCAAAACTTGATTGCGTTGACATACAACCATATATTTTATACCTGGCATTCTTAGATCGTTTAGTTATACGTATACTACTTATCGTATAGTTCATATTCATTCAACAAAAATCAAGAGAAGAACAAGAAGATCTTCTAAAAGTTTCGATTCTTTCCTTGTGATCCATAACCCTGATTAAGAGCAATAGTTTCTTTTAAGATCCAGATTCCTGTCGGAAAAGTCAGCAATCACATAACGTAAAGTTAACATTAACGTTGATGAATGAGCTTGTGCATAGAGTAATTGAAATGTAGAGAAAAACACATGCGAAACAAAAGCCGTTGGCTGATTAATTGTTAACAGCTTTTACTGTTTGCCTGGTGCTTTCCCCAATAGTTTGCTATGATAATTTATTCATGTGGTGCGTGCCCAGTAATTATAGCTCGGTTAACGGTTTCCACTTCCGTTTCAAGGGGATATTATTATATTTTATAAGCCATGTTAAAAAATCAACAATATTCATAAGCTGAAGTGCTAATAGCTCATACACGGTTGGTGTTAATCGTAGGTCGCGAAGCAATGTCGAGAACGTTCTGGAATTCCTAATAATTTCAAATTAAAAAAATAAATGTACGGCAATCAGTTTTACACTCATAACTAGTGAACGCCCGCAACTTCTTTTAGGCAGATATTTACAAAGTTTCAAGTTTTTTTTAACCCGTTAAATTGGTATCGTACATGTAAACAAACCATTCAAACCAGTTGAAAGATAACATCTTAGTGTTTATGTACGTGTGTATGGACGCTTGTGTTAATTACAACTGGATGTGTCCAAGTACTTTCATAAATTACAAAAGGACACGAGGGGGACAACCGCCAGGTGAAGGGTCCAAGTATGAGGAGACATGTACCGTAAGTGGACGGAGAGTGTTGCCAGCTCTATCTTTATGGTTTTTTAAGAGATCTGTTGATTTATGTTTATCGATAAATCTGCTGATTATTTCACCAATTTTTTATTTAAAATATAAATAGGCCTTATACGAAATAATACCATTTTTGCATAAATCTTTATAGCTTTTTGACAGTTGCACCAAGCAACACTGTTACCGTATATTTCCTTCCTTACCTTAGATCGATGTCACGGTATTCTTCAACATGTGTTATAACTTTGTGATCCCAGATATCTTTTATCACGAAGTAGACACGTACTTTCCATATATGAGTAAATAATAATTTAGAAATTACATCTACACTCATACATTTCTATTCCCTCGGTGTCGAAATTTGATTCTGTTGGCAAATTTTTTTTATTGATACATCTAAAACTCCATAGAATAAAATGGATTGACCAATAAAGAGAATTAATAGAATTGGCCGTATCGGGGCGGCCTAGAATACTCCCCCCAATCCCATGCTGGCAGAATAGTGTGTCGTAAGAGCGACAGAAGCCAGCCTGCGTGAGTCAGCCGCCAAACGACTCGTCGTGTTCCGGCTGGGGGCTTGAGAGTCAGTACCTTATTTTTTTTACCTTCTTCTCATTTCCTGGCCGACAACGCATAAGTGATTCCTTTGGTCTCGCTGATGTCCATGGGCGACGATGACTACTTACCATCAGGTGTTTTGTCTGCTCGTTTGTCGACTATTACCATAAAAAAAGAATAGAATGACACACAAATATAGAAGCTGTATGTAGTGTGTGCATTTGTAACTTTCGTAGTAAAAATATATTATAGTTGAAATTTATTAGCTTCTAGATCAGTCGCACTACAACGTAATTCTAACCACGTTGGGTTTTTAGGAAGTCTTGAGTCATTTTAGCGTGTCTTATAAGTGTGTAGTAGTCTTGTAGTCGTGTAGTGTAAATATTACGTTTAGTTAACTTATTTTTATTTAGTTGTTGATAATGTAATGGGTTGTAGAGACAGAGTGAATAAGAATACTTTACAAATGTAATTCAGATTCTGTTGGAAGGTGCTACAGAGCCAACATTCCAATTATCACAAATCAAATAGACCCAGGAGTTAAGTGGGCAGTATAACCCACTTACGTTAAACACATTCGTAAATGTGTTAAGTAAGAGACGTATAAGGAAGAAACTCTTGGAAATAATAACATATATCATATAGAACATAATTAACAAAGTATAAATTTACTTTTATATGTATTTACTAACGACCCGCCTCAACTTATTCGGATTGAACGAAGAAAATAAGAAAAAGAAAAATACTAAAAATCCTAAGAACATATTACGTGGGTATAGTTCACAGTAAAAAACAAATTGTATATCATCGTGACTATAGCTAATTTATATATGGACATATAAGACGTGTAAAGTGGTTTATCGGAATAATGTATCTTTCAAATGGTAAAAGAATTTTTGAAATAGTTGCCGCGGTTCCAGAGATTATCCTCCACATACAATAACTCACAAAATTCGCACCTTCTGTTTATAATATTAATATATATCATGGCAGCCAACTTTATCTCTTTTTGTTACATTTACCTAAGTAGTTTATGAACATATATATGTGATATTAAGAATCATCTCTAGATTCGCCTTAAACAGAAACATTTCTAAGCTATAAATAATAATCCAACTGGAGATCGTGTCTGATCGTTATTTAACTATGTTAAAATATATTTTAGTACCTCAATACATACATTCAAAACAATAAAATATATTACACAATCACATTTAAAAATTTCTCTTTACATTCTCTTAAGTGTAATAGGGATATTAATGTTCTAAAAGCCCCGGTGTCGTATCTGATATTTTCGTATTATTTTTATATCAATAGCAGACAAACTAGACAAACTAACTTACAAAAACACCGCTATAAATTCATATCTATAATAAAAAAAAAAACAAGAAAGTGACGGGATCCCGCTTTTTATTTAGTTTATTTAGTCTCCTTAAACATACAAGTACAAGGGCGTGAGATTTGTCAGTTTGTAGATTTTTTAAACTTAACAATTTAATATTGTAAATAACGCATGTCGTTCTGTGTACATTGTAAACAACCTATGAACACTTGAATGCGTGATGCGATGCGGGTGTCACTAGACCAGAGTTCCCTAAACTTTTTTGTGTCGTAGACCCCTTGCCATGTTTTTCCGTGTTGGGTAGACCCCCTACTTACCTGATATTGATTTC
>DWPT01008483.1:0-10177 GCA_018251895.1 Agathymus mariae mariae
ACGCACTCTCACACTAATTTATCCTGCCTTTAAGGTGGAATGGGCGAATGAGACATCATAAGCAATGACTAATATCCAAAAATAAAAATAATTATATCTAACTGGCCCTGTTGGGTCGGCAGGGCCCCTCTTAACTAATCTATAGGAACGTCATAATCAACTATTCATAAACATAAGAAACAACAGAACATACATAAGAAAGCATCTGTAGCGCAGTAGTGTGGATGTCGGTCTCTCGCATACATTAATTATCACTTGCTTTGATGAAGGCGAATACATCGTGAGGAAACGATGCGTACCGGAGAGTTCCCCATAATATTCTTAAAGTTTTGTGAAGTCAGCCAACACGCACTTGACTAGCGTGTGTTAATCCCTCTCATTGTGACGGAGGACCAGAGAACAACAGTGGGACAATATGGGCTGTAATGAAATGATGATGAAATAACCATGTTCCAGACTTACCCTTTCCCATATTTTTTAACCTTTCTTTAAAGGCTGCCTCGTCATCGTGGGATTTTGTTTTGTGACCCTGGTCACTGTCTAAAGCAGCAATAAACTCTTGGTTCCATCTAAGTTCAGCCATAAACTCCTCGTTCTGAAGTAAAGTTGCAATTCGATCATCATCCATCTCTAAACTTAAGTCTATTCTTGCGTCTGTACCCGGTGGAATTCGGAGAAACATAGGTGGAAGGGGTGCGAGCATTCGTGGGACCCATTTTCTTCTTACAGCAAGGGGAACTGATTCGTCTTCAACATCTCTGAAAGTAATACGTATGTCAACATCTTAATGTACATTATAAATATGGCTATAACCTATTACAGACCCATCTTCACACGTCTCTCTTCGTAACTGAGGAGGCCTAGCATGATTAGCATACTGTTGTGGAACCACGACAATCCGACGGCTAAACGGGCTGTCGAACGGTCTGCAGTATTAAAAAAATATTTTACTACATGAGATCACCGACCCCACTACTGTTATTTAACAAATTACAAATATAATATTTAACATTCTAAATATGTGTTTACAGAGGTATTATTTGTCAACTTTACGTTCTTTAAAGCTAACCTTTTTAACTCACTGATGAAATTCTAGATCTTTGAGGCAACCTGATGGTCGAAAGTACTGCACCCTACATGAAATATCTGTTAAGGAGATAGTGACTACAACGGATCTAACCCCTTTCCAATATCGCGTCGTTAGCATTTCTTTAAATATTCTATAGTGACTGAGTATTATATTTAAGTTAGTACTTACTGAGCAGAAAGGTATAACAGAGTGCAACTGCATTACGCAGTCTCTAGCAGAAGCTTATTACTAACTTATTTTTAAAAGATTACTGGTTTTAATCAAGTTTGCGCCGTGAGACTATAATTCTAGAGATGTATGTAGATAAGAATGAGTTGTCAACTACATGCCATGCACATACTATTTATAAGATTATAGGGTTACTGATCTGCATCACATTACTATAGATTAAATAAAAGCACGTAAACTATTGTTAATAAGTTATATGTTAAGTACAAGGCATTGTACTCGTATGTAGTTTTATCAGTACAAAAAAATGTAAATGTACCGAATTTTTTCTACTTAATATGTGTACTTATTATACCTATAATTAAAGTTATAGTAGTTCTGTTAGGAGATAAGCAAATAACGTTTTGGTTGTCATTTTGAATATGTAGCAATAATAAATAAAAAGAATAAAATTTTATAAACAACAAATTTTATAAATATTAAAATAAGTGTTAATGTTTTGGTGCGAGTACGATCTGTACATGTAAAAATTATGTTTTTCGAATCGTAGCGAGTTACTAGTGATACATAAGTAAAAAGATCGATATATCGAAGTATTTTGTTTTCTCATAACCCTTCTCAACACTATCCGTCCGTACAGTTACTATTAATTGAGTTCTGCCATCTCCTTAGACTTCTATTAATTTTATGTGTTTTTATATATAACTGAATAAACAACAATGGCTAATAAAAGGGTTAATGGGCGCCAGAAATTACCTAGGAACAGAATCGCAGGAATATACAATCGTTTGAGAGATCTTCAAATTCATTACTTGTAATGTCAATATTGTAATTATTTTTACTTTTGAACATATAAATTGAATTATTATTTGGGCATAATTCCTGAATAATTATTGACACAGCTTCATGATTCCGAGATCAATTTGAAATTATGAACAAATGAATTAGAGGGACGTGTAACGTTAGTTGAAATAAATAAATATTTATTACTTATAATTTAACACCTTATCAAAACTTTAACAAAATTCAGAGGATTTTAAAATACATTCACCTTTATTCGAATTTCCCAGAGTACCTACGTATGTATTATTTCGAAGTTTTAACTAAAATTTGTGAACAAAATTTAAGTATTTTCATCCCATAGCTGATTCTCATACCCCCAAAGTATTTAATTAGCATAATACTAGGCACAATGCCCATGCGATCAAATTACTAAAGGAGAAATATCAGGAAGCGCCGTAATAAGCACCTAACTGGTGTTTTACTGTCTTAAAATGCGAAGTGTTATCCTCCAAATCGTAACTCTCTATGTTATTCCTATATTTTACATATCTCAGCCCATACAGGAGTAAACATCTTTTAACCTTTCTAAACGCGTATTTCTCCGTCTGTCTTATTTTCTTTCCTAAACATATGCTAGAAGAAACAAATTTAAACTCTGTACATATTATAAAGCTAGGTGACGAATGGATACAGTAAATGAAAAAAATATATAAAATATAAAAGATGAGAAGATAATAATTGTAAGTGTAAATAAAAGTTCGAATTGACCATTTACCTCATTATCTCTTGATAAGTAGGTATTCCATTCCTTAACGAAATACAGAGCCTGCGAAATATGCGAATATGCGAAAATTTCGTATTTTCATATTTATATAGTTCGGTACCCAAATAAATCCCTTACGGGATTACTTACGGGTTTCTATTTACTTTAACATCATACAACTATTTATACAGTGTTAAATTTGCTCATCTTTTTGATATGGCGGTGTAAGTCACTTTACCGAAAAAATGTTTCAATAAAGGGATTTGACATGTAATGGTACTCGTTAAGGTTGATTTATCAATCTATCAATCAATAATTAGTAATCATTGAAACAGTACAATAGGTTGTTCTTGAATACCTATTTCAAGTTATAAGTTTGTAGCGACGCAACCTTACACTTTGATTCAATTTCCTGCGAATACGACTGAATGAAAACCTTATTAAACTTACACAAGGGCCGTAGTGTCATTGTCGTCCCCGTTCTCAATATGCCGCGAGGCCGCGCGCCTGTCCTTGCGGCGGGAGGGTGAACTGCTCTCCACTCTTTCCATCTCCAGTCGCAACCGTTCGTTTTGATTGTCGGTGCTCATCGCCAATAGTTGATCAATCGTCGCATCAACTGCACCCTGATTTGCTCGGAGCACCGCTTCGATCACGTCGTCATCCATGTCGGGAAACATAGTCTTGAAGTCTGTCATCGCCTGAGTGAACTCGAGCTGCATCGTAGATGCCATCGTGTCGACGGCTGCAGGTCTTACGCGCGAACCAGGAGGGACGTCACGAGAGCGCGTCTTTCGCCGGTAGCACAGCTGATTCGTGTCGCAGAATTACCGCAGTGTCAGAAAGAATCGCCGTCGTGAAGACATCGGCCATCCTCGCGGCACACTGGACGTCGCGGCGGCCGCTTCCAGTCCTTGCGGTGTTAATTGACGTCAATTTGCCGTGACAATCCTGTAACACGCTCTACATTGAGCAGTACCATGATGTGCAATTTTCACTTTCGTAGTTTCAGGTGTGCAATGCGCATGTGCGGTGCGGCGGGTCGCGGGGAGTCGTCGATATAAATAGAGAACGCGTAAATGATGGAGATGGCGCGCGCCGCTTGCAACTGTATCGACTAGCGTATGAAGTATTCGGTGATTTTCAGTATGCGGATTTTACGGATACTAATAAATAATTACGTTCGGATATAAATATATAATTACAGATTTTGAATTAAAGATTCAACAATTACGAAATGTATAAGTAAACAATAGTTGCTACAGATACGTTTAATTAACTTTGAAAATTAAAGTCAGGTAAAGTACAAATAAAAATTACGAAGGAATTGTCATGGATTTATTAGCATAAGTAATGTAAAATTCTTAAGAACGAGCGTGAAGTCGAACGCAGCGAATAAAAAAAAAACAAATCTTAAAGAAAATTATATCGATTTTAATGTTGATTTATATCACATTCGGGTACAAAAGTTATCGGATAATTATATTACAAAAGATCTTCACTCAGAGCGTTTATGCGCATGTCCACTTCATTGTTTGTAAATCACTGTTATAATTTTATTTTACCATTGCTGCGTTGTAAAGATAAACAAATCAACACAAGTTGGGAACACAAATTCGTAGGAATAAATGATCGAAATAGGTACAACATTGAGTATCCTTTACCTCTTTAACAAGTAAAAGGTGTTTAACAGCTATTCTAGGAAGTTTTATTTAATTTTTAACCCGTTGCATACCAAAAGGACAGAATCACACCAATGCGCGATGAAAATAAAGTAACTTGCAAAACTTAACGAAGCATAAATGTCACAGAAGACACAAGAAACCTATAAACTCTAGAGTAAGATTAGGTTTTCAAGTCATTGATGTACCTAATATTTATGTGTAATACTACGTAAGTACCTACAATAATTATCCACATAATAAAATAAGTGCACAAAATCATACTTTTACAATCGGATTCATGTGTAATAACACATGAATGAACCATGAGCAAAAACCTGAGTATATTATTTTATAACAATGAGACTTCAGCAGAGATCGTTCGCGCACATTATTTCAAACTTTTCTAACAATAAACATGACGTGGGACCGAATCTCTTCATAAATTTCTTTTTTAAACTTTAATTATTTTGTTAAATATAAACGTCAAATATATATATATATATTTATATTTTATTGGAATTATGGAAGCTATTGGGCAGATATTGATGGAACTTGATACCGAAATTATCGACGTAATCATAAATTAAGCCAAAATGGAACTTCTATCGGAAGGTAAACGTAAGTTTAATTGCGTTTTGTAGCTATTGCAACTAATTCATATGTATAATTCACAACATACAAAAATGGGACAAACTGGCAACTGGCGCGAGTGCTATCGAACGTCAAATGTTTATACGGACAGTTATCAATCAAAAAATATTACGGTTTTATGGTTGAAATCAATATGATTTCTAATCTGAAATTACTGTACTGAGAAATTAGCAGGTGAACGTTTTTTACTCATAAGTTTAAAATTACATTGAATAAAATAAAATATTGAAAAATTGGCTATGCAACAATCTAGTTTTTTAAGTGTCACCTTAGACAGCTTCAGCGGGGCGCCATATCGGTTTTCACAAGTAAACTTAGTAGGTATGTTTACAATATTAGAAAGATAAGATTGATTACAGACGTAGAGGCAGACTTGTTTATTTTGCCTATTTCCATAGTCTTGTCTCATGGTATCCTAATGTGGAGTGAATCAGTGGACATTGATAAGAACTGAAATTTTCAGCCAGTATTAATAAATGTCTTGTAAAAATTTTGTATCCATTGAAAATAAATCTCCAAGAATTAGGTTGTAAATAAAACACATTTGAATTTTATTTCATATTTAGTTCGATATTATGTACTTAATATACACAAACAATGACAATAAATTTGTAGGTATGGTCGATCAAGTACGTTGAATCTTCCAGTAAACGACAAATTTATGATCTGGTTTCATTTATAATAAACATGATCTCTCCTATCGTTTAAACTTTACCATACTTTATTTTTATGTTTATATGGCATTTGCATAACAAAGAAACAAAAATGTATGTCAAAGTAACAAAATTATAGTTCACAAGTTAATTTTAAAATTACCAAAATCTGTTGACACATTAATTTATCTATGTAATGTTTTTTATATAATAAATTAAACCCAAGTATAAGTCTAAATACCAATGATAATTTCTAGACCGATGTTACATAAATACCATATAATCCATTACCTTAAAACTGATTTCTCTGATATCTACCTGTTGAACTACTAGTACATAACATTACTCTTTTACCCCCTGATCTTTAACCTAGTTAATATAGCTATGAAGTAAATCAAAGATACAATAATTCATAAATATTATTAAGCATGCAGTGGTGATCATATTAATAAGAAGACTTTGAAAGGGAAGATTTTTTGAAACTAATAAGTATAACTGATTGCATTCATTTTTTTGTATTTCTCTCGGTGTCACAATACTATTCCATACAGTAAAAGTCTTAAAGGTGATTGCTTCATATGAAAACAACGGGGAAAAATAAAAGTTACGATGAATCTACCAGTGAAGTATAATAAAACTTCGCGAGAAAATTTGGACGTACTAACAAGTAGCCGACTGTCTGCAATGCTTTAAAACGATCGTTTCTAAACTGTAATTCATTTTCCACGTATCAAACTACTTCAAATATTCTACGTGTACCTAAACAGAGAAAGTTATCTTTGCGGAGATGATTGAAATATCATTCGTTTGGCAAAACATGATCCTTTTAAACGGTGTAATGAGCTGAGAAAAAATATTTTGATATAAACAACCCTTCAGAAATCTCGGTAGTGTTTGAAAACTGGACAGTTATTGTCTGACGAGACAAAAATAAACAGGGTATGTTCTGATGGTAAACGATATATACGACGCTCTCCGAATAAAGCATTCGAAAATAAGTACAAAAAAATTACGTTGAAGGCATGGTGAGAAGATGTAAAAATTTATGGGTGCTTTACTGAAGATGTTGTTGGACCTGTTGAGCTAATACACGGAAACATGGATCAATTCCAATATACTGGAAGAAACAATGTTACCTTATGCTGAAGATGTGCTTCCGGTTACTTGGACATTCCAGCACGACAATGATCCAAAGCATACTGCACACACCGTTGATCTATTTCTCACATCGCAATCAGTTTCTGTCTTAGACTGGCCCGCTCATAGCCCAGATCTAAACCCAATAGAGCATCTTTGGCTCGAAGTTAAGAAAAAAGTATCAAATCGACATTGTAGCAATTTGAGTTACCTCACCGCTGTAAAGCAGTAATTAAAAGCCGTGGTTTTGATAAATATTATTGCTGAAGGGTTGTTTTTATCAAAATATTTTTTTCTCAGCTCATTTACACCGTTTAAATGATTTTGTTTTGCCAAACGAATGACATTTCAAATTGTTCTTAATTATATAACCACAACTGTATTTTTGGTCATCTAACAACTTTGCCTTGACAGATCTTTAAAAATAATAAGTTCAAATAATTTTATTATGCTTTTAAAACTTACTCGTTTAATTCTTCCTAAAATATTTGTTGAAGCGCTTACGACACCTCGACAATAGGTAACATTATTTATCGAAAATATAACATATATATATATATATATATGGGTCATAGTTTATTACAACTTGTAAGTTTCACAAATAACTATTTGTCTACATAGAAACCATAGGCCATCCGGCCATGATAACATAGGTTACATAAGTAAATAAATAAGTAATTTTGTACAAGTTAGGCCTTATTGAAACTACTTACAGAAAGGATTACATGCACATACAACTTTACAATATTACTAAAACATCGAGAGGGAATAAATATTTTTCAAATACATCTAAAATAACCTGCAGCAGTTGCTGCAATATTATTTAAGCCTTTCTCCCGCGGACATCCCGACATTTACATCGACGTATTATCGGCCACGAAGCGATTATACTAATCAAGCTACTAACTGGCTTTCATTCTTTAAAATCGAAACACGTTAAAGATATATACCTCGGTTGATTTTAGAAGTAGGGTGACAGATAGCAAACATCTAAAGCACGGGTGCAATCAGATTAAAATGAATAGTACAAGCTCAGCGACCTCTAACAGGAGGAACGAGACATCATTGCCTCGTTCGTTTGTCAGCAGAGCGCATCGAACAGAACCGGTTGGCTTAGACTTACGGATCGATAGCGGCTCCTAACATATTATTTTCGCGGAAAAAATGCATTACAAAAACAAAATTATGTTATGATTCAAATGAATTAACAATAGTACTGAAGTGGCAGAATATTCTAGTTCTTTCAAAAATTGTACACACAGCAGCATATGCATGTTTCTTAATTTATTTTTATTGTATTTTAATGAGATCATATGGCACGATAATGACATGTCTACGCATGACTATGATGCGCAGTTATTGAAAGTAATATGTCAATTTTGAGTAAAATTTTCGCATGTACACACTCTTTCTATGCTTTCTAGAAATGTGAATTACAAACCATAGTGCCATTACTTCTGTTGGCCACTAACCTCTTAACCAAACCACACCGAAGCAGGCTGGTGGGGTATACTTTAGCCCTCTTCCGTCGTTTACGGTGAAAAACTGTGCCTTTCGGTAGGTCGTTATTGGTATGAAGCCAACTGCCAAGTGCCAATACTTAAACATTACAACGCCGTGTGCCGTGTGGGTACCTCCAGTTATGGCAAATAGATGATATTAAATACGACAGCAGTACTATGTAATGTTAATATCGAGTATAGAAACACGACGAGTTCAGTAATACGTCTTAATACAAGAGTTCCAATAGGATTTACATTTGGGGTTGCTAACGAACATGCAAGTTTGAAATTTGAAAACGTTAAAGGTCAGTGTAGATTGTGGGTACTGCAATCATTCACAATGTGTCAACACGCGTCACCGAGCGAAAGGTAGGTGTAATATTGCCCTAGAGCTATACACCATCTCGGTGAAATATAGATTTCAAATGCAATATGTAATTTCCGATCCTATGACAGTCTTAGGAAACACTTCATCATATTTTTTGCATTAAATGATTAATAATATGAAATGAATATATAGACTAATGCTGACGTTTTGCAATTAATAATCAAAAATTAAGAAGCATCGTAAGGTCGAAACCGTAAAATACTTTTGTTACTTTCAATAATTAATTTAATATAACATCAATATAATATCGAATTTTCTAACCACAAACGGTATTTTAAATGAATAAAATAACATACGGTAATGGGTGTTACATGGATGTGACATAATATAATACTCAGTGTTCGTCGTACGGATCGACAGATCTGTGAACGTAGCGCGTTTTGCTCTGTACGTGATAAATACATAAATAAATATTAAGTTGAAATAATCGTTGTTTAATATAATTGGCACAACTTAAATATTAAATAATCAAAATTTCGAATATACAGCCCCACAAAATGCAATAATAAATTAAAAAATATATATTTGAAATTCATCAATCTACTCTAAATTTTTATATTTGTTAATATTTTTTTGCTCAAGCTAAGTTCTTATTTTTGCACTGATAAAATTTAGTGTTTATAACATAAGAAAAAAGATCAAATTTCAGATTTCATAATATTCCAATTTTAATTTGAACAGTGAAATTGTTTTTTTTTTTTTGTAATTGAAAGCATCTATAGAATTAAAATACCATATGCAGATTACTATAAACTTGTATGTGGATATTTTTATATGATCCCTGATCTGATGCGACAAAATATGGAACAACTACATTTTTAACCTTGTGGTTGAGGTAATTCTGCGAAGGTTTGCCGTATGTTTGTTTATTCACTCATTAAGTTAACTAACATGATTAACTGGCTTGCTTCATTGGAAGGACAAAGCGGAACAAACCGTGCGGAATTCGGTATCAGCATTGTGTATTGGATCGATGTACTCGAGTGTATAGGAGTGTCCCATTCAGACGCGTGCCTGCGTACCGTGCTGGGGTAGCATGACCACGGTGTGTGCGACGGGGGGCGATGGGGTCGGAGACGAGGCCGGTGCGTTCGCTCCGGATACCGCCTGAGACTGCTCACCCGGTGGAGTCTCCGGCTGAAATAACAAAGTACACTCTTACCCTTAAAACAATTGATTCTTGTGATATCATATGATCCATAATTGTCAATATGTATTCCTTGCTAGCTTATTCTTTGCCAATTTGTAATATTGTATGAACGCGAAGTATTGAAGATAATCCCAAATTACTAAATCCTTAAATATGAATTGTATAATTTGAGAATAGCATAGAACTCTGAACAGTTACCGTGACGATAGCGGGGTCGGCTGCAGCCAT
>DWPT01008484.1:0-10176 GCA_018251895.1 Agathymus mariae mariae
TATTGTTGTGTTATTATTTAATTCTTTGGGATTTATTTGAGTGATTAAATAGTCAAAGGTAGCTCCTGGTGAGCACCCATTGACATCTGAACAGTCTAGATGTAATCTCATGGTTGTTCCAAAATCTCTCCCCAATTTATCTGAAATAATAATTGTTTTTTTTTTGGAGTTATTTAATGGAGAAGGAATTTGAGTTGTATTTTGTAAGACACTGACATCCTGCTCCATTGAAGGGCACAAACATGTTTGGTTGTGGGTAAGATTGTACTTATTTGAAAGTGACTCAAACCTATTCATGTTGTCATTAGAAACCTCTACCAGGTTATCAAAAGCTTGATATATGCTCATCAATTTGTTTTTGAGCATCATTGTAAAGACTTGTCACACTTTGCAATAACTTTTCCAGTCCCTCAATTTTTGTTTGCAAGTGTAGGACGTCTGTGTCATACTGCATACTTTTGTGCTCCAATTTATGTTTCAATGATTTTAAGTTATTGACTACACTCTGATATCCTTTTTTTAGACTTTGCTAGTTCTTGAATACAGTCCTTTTGATTAATTAATATTTTAGTTTTACTGATGAACCTTATAATTTTTATATATTTCTTTAATTTATTATGACTATTAAACAATACTTGAGGTTGTATTGAGCCATCTTTAGTTAGATCAATACTAATAATTGGGGAGTTCATTCTCAAAAAAAAAAGAATCTCACTCAACCAGCTCACTAAAAAGACCCTGGGTCACATTCCAGGTCTGAGTATCATTTAAGATGTTCAAGTTCGTTGACAGTCTTGTTAGCATTATTTAGACTACCTTCTAATTCTGTAATGCGATTCAAAGCCCTTTCATGATCATTACTACATTGATTGAATGAGTCTACATGATTGCATTGAAGCCGGTTTCTTTGCACTAGAAGTTCCATATAATTGATATGGAGTTCAGTGAGTTGATTCTTGTACTTCGTGTTGGACTGGATAATCTTTGTGATCTCAGCTTCACTTTCTTCTCTTTCTTGTAGTAGTTGAGCGTTAAGGTCCTTGGAGATTTTAAGATCCTTAAGAGCTAAATTGTATAGATTCCATATCCTTGAGTGTTGCCTGTCAGGTCATCATTGTATGAGATAAGATTGTATGCTGCAAAATTTGTAATAATAATGGTATGAGTACACTTAATAATACCCAAGGATGATTAGTTTTTAATACCTGGCTGTGCAACTGGCTGTGGCTGTGCTGTGTGTGGCAACAAAATATTTGTTTTAACACTAAGTTAATATAATCAATAATAGGCAATTATTTGTGTTAAAAGAGAGATGTCTGAGGCTAATTAATTAATATCTGTCTTCAAATGTTTACTTCCACAAGTAGTCAAGTAAAACGCCAATGAGTGGTTAGACGTTTCTCACAGACGTGAGAATTTGTAGAGTATTATGATTTAATGTAAATATAGTAAGAAGGTGTAATATTGGGCTAAGATAGCAATAATCCCCGGATTTCAACGATATTTCCAATTTGGGATGACAGTTCGGCCGGCACCTGGGTAAATTACCGATTAAGTTAATCGGCACGTAGGTTGTTATATTCCACAAATCTTTTTTGTATAGGCAGAATACACAGTAAATAATAATAGTTTAATACTTTTTATGTAAATTTTAACTTAAAAAATTAAATTTGCAAATATAGTCCAGCAACTGATAACAAGACGTTTAACTGGCAATGTTGCCAGTATCCTGTATGCATCTATTACTATGTGTAATTATTAAAAAAAATAGGTTAATGTCTGAAAACTCTGAATTATAACGAAGGGTAGGAAGGTAGATGCATTGAAGTTTAATGAGGCCAGCAAAAGTAAATACATTTAATGAATATAGTTACATTTTACAAGAATTTCTAGTGTTTTAAATACGAGAAAATAATTCTCCGGTGAACGCCATAGTCAACAATCAAATTCAGTGTTTCCACCGGAAAATATATCCGTCGACAATTATTGGTCGTGCGTATTGCAATAAAGTACCTACTTGAGTGTATTAAATGTATAATTAAAATGAACTTATAGCAATGATCTACTCTTTCTGAATCAAATAATCCACTAATCAAACTGAAGGTTTTAGATCATAAATAGAAAGTGAATTTACGCAATCTTTGGGATTCCCCTTGCGAGTTCCTTGCCGCTTCTTCTTTCAAGACCACTGACGGTAGGAGTCTGTACAGATAGAAGTACAGCCTGAGTTTGACTCTCGCAACTGTTTGTAAAAAACAACTTGCAATAAATGGTATTGAAGTTCATTTTTATGTTATATTAATCTACGTAATACATATTGATAGACACAGTTAAGTTTTATACATAATTATAACATGTGTTCATTTTTGCATACACATTAATTATACAATAATTCACCCACTAGTTTGGCCTTTAATAAATAAATAAATCAAACTCGCTAAGTAAGATAATATATGTTAATATAGAATAAAGATCACTCTTATTCCCTCTATCACCCTGCATTGAGATTTCGTGTATCACAAATGTCATGGACATACAAAATTACTAAAAGTTCAGTGTATAAATAATCACATTTTAAATTTTAATTTCTGACCTATTATAATTTGTTTTTAACATCAATGTTAATTACGAGAATAATTGAAAAATATTCTGTCGTTACGCTGAGGAGATTTCTAATTGTATCGGAAGTTACTTAGTTCTATTTAACGGGTCATTGGCTGGCTTCAACATAATCTAGCTGACAGATTTGTCTCGGTAAACTGACATAATAATAGCAAACGAAGGTCTTCCAAAACAATCGATGGGGCAATACATCGATCCATACGACGGTGCTGCACTGGATGGGAGAATTCAAGCAATTGTTTCTAAGATTGTATAGTGCTGCAATGTCGTTAATTAAAGTTTTAACATACTTTACTATTTGAGCCTTGAGCTGTCAGTTAACCTTTTTTTTTGATTCAGTATGTTTGATAAAGTATTATGTGAAAACACCACGTGTCTATCCGGCTTTATTCGTCAGTTTTACAGATTATGTGATCGTAATCGTCGAACTGAAATCACGATCTGTATAAGACTAAACCTTCGAGCAGGTCTTGTATGTATATATATATTGGTAATTGTAAACTTATTCAATGTTCTTTCTGTTCAAGGTTGTAACTTCTATCCTGTGGGTGATTACCTCAAGTTCGTCAGGATTCCGGAGAATCTAAACGTGGGAGAAGAGGTTCTGCAAGTTGAAGTTCATCCCAGGTACTGTGTACCGCCGCTAGATAAAATCAAAATTTGCTATTGACCCTGATGTGCTTCATAACGAATATATTAATTTATTAATATCAGGTTAAACCGTTTGATCATAATACTTAACGTAGGTAAATTATGCTTGTTTGTTATTATTTATTCACTTTATAATATATCTCAAATTGCAGACATAAGAAATTTCGTGGAAATAGTTTAGAATTTTGCAGAATGTTTATATTTCATATATTATCAAATCTACCAGAATTTTCAATGGTAAGTTCGCAAGAAATTACACGAACCTTATTATAAAACATCGAGATCTGATCAATTCAACAACCGCACAATAACTCAACCCTGAGGATATAAAATCACCACCTCAAACATGCCGCACATGTGCAATTGTCGAATTATCACTTAATATTAATTAATAATAATTAATATTATTATCTGTTCTTATATCGTCATATTCAATGGAATTATCTCGATACCGTGGAAGTAATTTACCTTGACTATTATGGTATAACACCAATATTATTTCACAGCTATTCGGTACGAAATTCTTCAGTCCTCTTTAAAAACAGGAATCCATCGTAATTGAAAAAATGTTTTACCCAAAATAAGGCACGGTCAAGCTGAGTAACAAGTGATATATTTTGTGATGTAACTTAATTCTTCGCAAATATTCATCATTGGTTATGCGTTGCAGGTAGTATTGAAACAGCGTTTCCACGTAGGCGACGTCTCCCGCTCATAGAGTGGGCGCCTTCAACCTCAAAACTACCGTCACGTTAACATTAACATATAATAAGTAATAAAATGTGAATAGATGTTGTGTGTAATAATATATTTATAAAATTATTTCGTTTGATAATCATCGGAACAATTTTTGCCTTGTCATAACATTACACAACTACAACAAACAAAGTGCTTAAATATAATGTATACAACCTTAATAGGACTAAGTAACGAATAAATAACTTCAACAACGAAGGATTACGTTTATTCATGTGGAGTTATAAAAACATTCTCACGAAACATATGTGTGTATTACAGATTGATTACACGATGTACCTATTTACAGAATCTGTTTATATACATTTTATATTTACTCCTCAGTGAAAAGACTTTGAATTTCTAAAAGTGTTTTGTCCTTTGTTTCTGGCAAAAGTTTGTAAGTTACAACAGTTAACAGTGACTCGCTTACAAAAAAGAATAAAAAAAAACCTCGAACTCCGAAGCTGGTTATAATGAATGGAGATATTTTCACAAGAGTACCCATTAGGAAGTTGGAGTACCCACCGAGCAATAATGTTGCTGAACTTCTGTATTTCAAAGGAATCAATTCACCTAAAATTGTGGAGGCCATTATCATCGGTCCGACACTTATGGTTAATGAATATCCAATTAATAAGGACATTGATATGATAGGGTCTTCCGAAATTACTTCATAGTGAATGAGATAAAGGTAAAACGATATTAAAAATAAAAATATCACACCAACAACAGAAGACGCTAATAACAACGTTCTCCGTTTTAGAATTTTGGACAAGCCGCAGCCGACGTAACTCGCGACGATGGTTATACCGTCTAGAATAATCATTCCTGTATATGCTGTTGATTCTGTTCCAGTTATGCGTTTGATAATGTCTAAGGCGTACATTGCACAAGCTAGTTTTCCCGAAAAATTATACAACGACTGGGCTAACATCGACATTATAATAGGTTTATAAAATGATTTGGTTTTGAGCATTTTTACAATATTCCTAAAAAAGTTTAAAGATTTTCCTCGCGTAGATTGTTCAGTTTTTCTTGATTGAATCAATATTTTTAACTCCGCTTCTGATTGTTTGTTACACCCTTTCAACCATCGAAACGACGCTGCACAGTCATCGAATCTATTTTTGTGCAACAACCAGTAAGGAGACTCTGGCCACAGTGAAGCGTTCGTTAAAGCATAAAGAGAACAAATAAATCCTACAATCACTATATTTTTCCAATGCATATAGGTTCCGATCGCGTTCGCTATCCAGATACCCCACAAGAAAGTTGCTGATTTGAGAGTCAGGAAAACTCCTCTGTATAGAGGCGACGTGTACTCAGTAATAACCATGATGGACAGAGTGACCGGGTTGGCTAGCAGTGGTCCTAGTAAAATTTCACAAACAAGGATTTCATTAACTGTTGTACTGCAGTAGAGGAGAACGAAGGCCAACAAAGCGACGGCGCACATCATTAAAAAAGTACGTTTTCTTCCTATCATGTTAGTGAGAACGGCTAAAATAATACAGCTCACCATTCCGCTGTAGTTGAAAGCACAAGCTGTAAGAAAAAACGTCATTTAGTTATAATATATGAACAATTATTATTAAAAATTTAAAGTAACTCAAATCGTTTGATTATACCCTTCCTTAAATCTTAATATGTACTATTGGTGGATGTATCTGTTAATGATGTCGTTGGCCGATTTACACCGAAGCCACGTAGAATATAGAGCTACTCCTTGAAGGAGCATTCAGCTGTTGAGAGCGTTGGGTGCCTATTATGATCAACAACCTGTATTGTACCACTTGTTCCAAAACCCAATTTAGTTCATTAATTAACAGTTCGATACGAAATAAGGATACCATTTTATTCCATAAAAAACACTTTCACGTTTTTCTATGTAATAATGTATAATTAAAATAATTGTCAAGAAGCTTGGCGCAACCGATATTGTTTCTCCTTCAAATTCAGCCATTGTGTATCCACCGTCCACACATTTATGCGCACAAGTTACAGTTACTGACATTCCTACGTCACGTAGGTACCTTCTTTTGTTTTTAGATGAAGGCTTTTTGTTCTGTATTGTATAATATACTTCACTTTATATTTCGAGCTATATCCACACCTTCTACTACTACGTTACAAATATTTGTTTACGTCACACATCATTATTTTATCGTGTTGTTGCCCCGTTATCAGTACGAACAAGCGAGGTAACATTAATTGGGATGGTTAAATAATTATCTTATCTTATTATTAGTCGTAACCATATGAAAAGTGACTAAACCGATATATATTTGTATATTTAATGCGTTATTGTATATTTTTATAACCATCGTCGTCATCTCATTCCATGTTAGTTCCACTGCCAGGCTGAGTTCTCGTTTCACAATGTCAACTTTTATATTGTGCCTCATTTCATATTCAAATATACCGAGAGACAATGTTTGCACGACTGCTTGGACTCGTCTATAATTTCGGTCTTGATAATCATTTTCATAAAACATTTAAATAAATACTTACACAACCATGACGCCATTTCAATGCTGACAGCTTCTGATGAGTTTGCTTCTTTTCTTAACTGAGGTATGAAAACTGTTGGCGATCCAAAACATAAGCCGGCGCAGAAGTAAGCAGCCCATGTCCCACTGCAAACGAATGTCTGAAATTTGTTGATAAAAATATATAAATCATATATTAGTAGGTAACAAGACACCTTTTCATTACTTATTATGTCTACTTAGTCTGTTATTGCCACATTATTTTGTAACCTTAAATATTATTTTCATATTATATTTATAATTATTTACGTATTTTTCGTCTCTAATTTTTTTTTATTATTTAACAATTAATCCACACAAAAAATCGTACAGGAAAAATTTACTTAGATAACAATGTGCAAGAGTACTACAACCACAATACTAATTTTATTAAAAAATCTCTTTCAGTTGTTTTTATATAAAATAAATTAATGCTTGACGACAATCTTATCTGAGGCCAGTAAATCCAGTTGATCCTTAAAAGGAAACGAAAGCAAAAGAAATAATAATTTAGTGCGTACATTCATCCAATATAAGGACAAACCCAAATACATAGTATAAAGTATGTACTGTATAGTACTGTCAGGAAACGAGGCAATCACAGGCATTATTTATTTAAACAAATATTTAGCGCGCAAATCTCCTTGCGGTTATAGCTAGAGACCCACTCGCTCACACCGCCCTACCGCCCTAAATTTTAACGCCGAACGGGCAACTCACTACAGAGTCGCCTGCTACCGTATTATAAAAATTGCTACGCATTCAAATTCAAATTCAAAATCATTTAATCATATAGGTATTCTTTAAATACACTTATGCACGTCAATTTTTTGCTTCTACTACCATTGCATTGCATTTGCATTGTAGGTAATATATACATAAAATAAATGTATTCAATATAATAAATTAATATAGAAATATAAATGTAGGTAAATAATACAAATAAATAAATATCTATAAATATTCTATACACAAGGACAGGTAGTGTGTACTCTGGTTACGCACCACCGTTGCCATTTACCTGCCGGAGAAGATACTTCCGTGAGATCACATTATCATCATCTTTTAGTTCAGGCGTTGTTTCGACCGTCGTATATTGACACGTTTCCATTATAAACCAATTCGCCACCAACTTGTAACTCAATGACGACTAAAATTCGCCTTGACTTCACCGCGTTGTCGATAATACAAGCATTAAACGGAATGTACTGCATGATTTATATCGAGTACAGTATTATTTACAATACTGTGTTACCCGTTATTCGCTTCCGAACGTCTTTATTCCTTATTATTGCATTAATAATTAAACGCACACCTATATTTGACACTACGATAGTTATATTATATTATACCTAACGCTGAGTGAATTTAAATTTTAACTGCCTACCACTTCTACTTCTGCTTATACTAAAACTTATCTTCTATACTACTTAACGTACTATTTCAACGCACGTGTACACGTTTTGACTTTAATTTTATTACAAACACCCACATCCCTCCACAATTCAATTAAAATTTGAGGAAAATATTTTGTATTGTTTACCTTCTTAATTACACAGTTATGATCCATGTGAATTGTTGATCGGCTTGAGTTTACGTTAGCCATACTGACCACTGCCAGACATGGAAAGAAGTCGTAATTCAAGAAGCATTAAAATTAATGATTTGCTAACCCGTGCATGTAGTGACAACATTTGAAAAAATATACTGTAAAAAAATAAGCTTTTCAAATAGGTTTTCATCCGGTGTTATTATTCATAGACCTTCTCATTTACTTTTCATGTTAATTAATATTTATGGTAAACTGGTTACTGTTGTCTAATAACTTGTATATAAAATAGTTAATTAGAAGAGATACTTTTTTTATTTAATTAGATTTTTGTACAGTTCATATTTATAGTATCATATTGCAGTATCATTGAGTATGATTAATTAATAGCAATCAGAATAATACCATCGTTTTCGTTAGTAGTAAAAATTCTTAATTTTCAGAATGGAATTGCAATGTCGAATATCACTTGCGCAAATAATATTGTTACGTGTGTTATCTGTACATTGACTGTTGACAATTTGTCACTACACTCAAAACTTTCATAAATATATATTTTAATCGATACAGACTTGCAAAACTAGATATACATCTATCTCTTTATAAGTATTTTATTACCATAAAATAACTTTAAAATACACGAATAATTTTTATAAATCAATTATAAATTTCTTAGAAGAATACAAATTATGATTTTGAATAAAACGCTCGTAGTCCGACGGTCTGTTCTCAGTGAATAAATGTTAGCATTTCTGCACGTCAGGGGACATGTAGAGCTATTTTTCAGTATTATTATCATTGGGTAGTAGTTGCTATCAGTTCGAAAATTTTTCGACGGCATAAGGACTTCCAAGACTTGAATATGATGTTAATCTGATCACATTCGATCAATATATAAAGCGTTCCACTTGACGATCGCGGGCGTTGTGGTCTAAGTGAAAACGTCATTAATGATGTCATTTTCGCTCCCTATTTTCCCTATATTTTCGCTCCCTCCGAGCCCTCGACGCCCCATGTCGCGAGCTAGGTCGCTGTGAGCGTTGAGAAATCTGGCGCGATTTATAGTTTAAAAACGGCGCCTGAAAAGTTGTATGATTGGGAAAATTATATTTTAAATTCACACGTTGTAATATATAAAATAAAATAGTATTTTCTTTCCGTATAAAGCAAGTTAATCAATCATTCCTAAACTTGATGGGTTAATGTTTACAAATTATAACCTAACCTCTTAAGTTTTTGATGTAATTTCTAATCCGCCATATGCAATTTTAACGCATCGCATAAAACACCTCACAACCCGTTCCACTTGGCTTTATGCTACGAACGTCCACAAGCTAGTGGAACGGGAAAAATTATGTTCGTGAGCGTGGTCGTTGTGATCGTTTAGTGGAACGCGAGCATAGTGTATTAAACTGAGGAGTTTATTTTGAGTTAGGGTTCAAAAAAAGAACGAGAGCGATGCAAAACACACGACACCAAAGCCATTTTTATTGCTTTTGTGTTTTATGTCATAACTTTCGTGTGTGTGAGTGTGTATGTATCACATGCATAATGTGCTCGCTTCATATGAGATTATAGTTCACATGAATTACGGACTCCACCGCCCTTCGCACTTTCATTACGGATAAAGTACAAGCACTGTATTTAAATGGTAGTGTAGTGACAAATATTTGTTTCTTCACCTTGACCTGACTACACATGGTCTGTTAAACCGTTCGTACAGTGTTTCCCGATGTCAAGTTCTAATTAAATAATCATTAATGGCTAGTAATATGTCATTGTTATTGGTGATGTTATTTAAATGCACTAAAAAATGATTATCGTTAATAATAGTGTAGCGGTGGACTGTACGTAGTAGAAAGACCGGTGTAGTCGGTGATAAGGTCATCGCTAACTGACCCCTAATGGTTTAGTGGAGGATTTTCAATGAAACAATACTTTTGCTGTTCGTTACCAAGTACTGGAGTGGACTGGTGGTTTTATTATTATTATTTTTTTCCCGCTTACGGGAGGAGGACTATGTAGACTTATGTGGGACTCACGCGTGACTTAGCGGAAGCTAAGGGTTGAGTGCCTACCCACTAAACA
>DWPT01008485.1:0-10175 GCA_018251895.1 Agathymus mariae mariae
TATGCTATCACGCAGATATATCTAGGAAAAAAATAGTAAGGCAATTGAGCGTATAGCGAGAATAGAAACTTGGAAACGTGAAACTAAAAATATTTTCTTGTGCAGACTTGAAGTGATTTGTTTATGTGTAATGCCGTCACGAATGCTCAGATTTGTATATGCCAACGTGACAACGAACGCTAATACTCCCAAGACAACGTAATTATAACGGAAAACATGGCGGTCCATAACGTTGTCCATTTGATATGCATAATGTAGGTTGCATACATATAGGGTTGGCAACTGTGAAATAAATTATACTAGACTCGAAGGTATGAATATCTTACGTATTATTAAGGTGTCAGTATTAATTATATATCTTATAAATTTGCAAATAATTGGATTGACCAGTAGTAAATGTAAACGTTAGTAATAATAATAACCTTTGGAAAAATCATCATCATCAAGACAGGGTTGCTTACTTGTAAAGTTTATATAGTACTGTTGTTAATTGTTAAATGGTACCTGTTTGAACGTTTCATTATTTTAACCATGCTAAGAATTGTCCATGTTAAGTCCAGTGAAGCCGAAAGTATAATGAACCAATAGAGCATGTTGTAAAAATGAAGCAGACGTTATTACCCAAATTATATCTTCGAATCATCTATTTGAAATTAAGAATATTGAGGCTTTTTTTGGAATAAAACAAGCGAGACAATGATTAGTATCGACTTGGTTTGATTTTTAAACAAAAATTTGATTGGAAGGTAAGTAAATTACTTATAGTAATAATATATAACGACATTATTACCATTTCAAACGGGGTGGTTAGTGTTCCAAAATCAAACTAAGAATCGAATGTATGTTGGCTAAAAATAAGTGATACATGAATTCACGCAAACCAATAACGGTAACCCTGTATAGGTAATGTGTAGACAGTTTGTTTGGACACGTGATCTGTTGCAAATCAGGATTGACTTACGCATCTATTAGGTACACAGCCAGGTAGGTATTTTACTGATTATTGTCTATGTGACATGATTTAATAATGAATACGCGGAGATATTGTACATATATATTTCGTCAGAAATTTTGTAGTTTTTCTACCAATATATTGTTAGCTTAATAAAATTTGTATTAAAAATAAAGTCGTATACTATACTAAATAAATTTCATAGTAACGGAAGTGGTAAGCATATTATACAATTTATTGTTCAATCTAAAAGAAAATGTACCAATATTAAGTTAGATTTTGTGTTCCGTATTTATGTGTTTGTATTATTTTACATTTTTGTGTTCGACATAATATGGAGTCAGTAGTCTGGTAGCCTCTAAGCGATCCAGACGTTGGTCAAGCGAAGATTATAATTAAATCAGTAAATTGACGAAAAAGTGTTGTGTTTTAACAAAGTATAATCCATAACCAGTAAGAATTTATCAATATAAACTATTCGTATCTCTTTGCATTTACTTATCAAGTGTGCAATTAGGTTTGGTTCACCAAAGCAATTTAAAGATTTTTCAAAAATGGCATGTTATATTTTTTTTTTCACGACAACGCAACCCTTACCTAAATAGTGCATAGTAAGTACATGATAGACACATCACATTTAACATCTAAAATATGGCACCGATGCGGCGGCGGTAGGAATTACTTTAGTATAATTCAAAAGCAAGTTAAAACGTCATTTTCCATTGTTAAAAGAAGTTTCGACAAACGAACAGACGGGCCATCTAAATGGTCAGCGTTACCCAAGGACCTAAGTAACACCATAGATTTTTTTTATATATATATAATGGCGTTGGCGTAGGTACGCTCAGCCAAAGACAAATAAAAACACCAAAGATATTAACAACCAGTTGTTGGCCAAAATCTAAGTGGACGCCTGCTTATTACCTCTCCGATATTGTAACAAAACACTTAAAAATATCAACTGCCATATAATGTCTTCTACCTAAGTTATTTAATTACTAAAACATTTCTTTTTGTCATATCTACACAAACTAAAGCCTCATATAAGAGCAATAATTTTGCTAGTTTAATGCTAGTACCAAAAACTAGAAAACCATTTTTGGCGCGAAATGTTCTATTATTTTTTCTTAAGAAATAATGCCGAGTGGTAATGCTGCAAACTGCCTATTGTGTGTTGCACACGTGTCTCTTGTAATTGGCCACTTTGATAAAAACGAGAACTACACAATGCTTATTTTAACAAAAGTTAAGTTAAGTAACATTTGAGAACAAAACTCTAAAATGCTATTGTTTAGATGATGATTTTAACTTACATTTGGGTCCGGAAAAACTCGTTAAGGTAGATGAGCAGAATGTTATTTATATTTTTTTGTTATTGTTAATGCATGCTTAAGTACAATCTCACCTAACGCTTAGAGGTAAAGTAGTCTGTAAAGAGTTTTATTTCTACTCTACACCTACGTGGCCATAGGAGATTTATACACATAATCGACTTTGAAAGAAATTCAATAGATAATAAAATTTGAAATTGAATTAATCAAGACATTATATAACAAAATATTATTATTAACTTGTAAAAAAGTCGGATTATACTTAATTGTTTAATGTTAATGTTTAATATAACTGTTTAATTTAAAGGAACTTACAATTGCTCTACTAAGCCACGAAATAACTATTGAGGGGCTTGAGTTTGATGAGCTTTCCTAAAACCTCGAAATACAAACCCCAAAAAATGATCCAATTATAATCTAGGGATGATCAGGAAAAATACACCAGTCTAACATTATTATCAAGTAGAAAACTGTATGAAAATATCAACATCACACGAAGTAACGCAATATTCAAGTAACAATAAGCTACCGATATATGTTGAGTTAAATGCGCCATTGTTGCGCCCTGTCGCATGTCTACAGCGTGGTTATGCACCGTGACGGTTGACGGTCTGACTGGCGTCAAAGAAGCCAAGTTGTGCAAAGACGTTACTATTTAGCTTCACAAGACGCCAGTCAGAAGTAGAATGATTTGTGATCAGTTCTCCATTTCATATTTATGGACGTACTAAAGGAGGTTTCGCGTTACTTTATCATTAACTGAAGCATAAAATATTTAGTTTGTTGAATGTTGAACTGGTACTCTCATATCCCTTGTTAAAGGGGGCATATCAAATTAAATTCAAAATCATTCAATCATATAGGTATACAGTGAATACATTTATTCACGTCGTTTTTTGCTCCTACTTCCGTTTCAAAAAGGTACTTTGACATTGAGGAGAATAAAAATAGGCAAACTCCTCAGCATATCATCTAAAACAACACATGGTAATTACAAAAGTTTAAACCTGCGCGGAACTGATTTCGACACTATTACTTCCAGGCGTTCTTCTCATTAATATCGGTGTGTTCGTTGAGTTCCATCACTCTGAGGACTAATAACTTGGCTAAAATTAACCATAACCATACCTAACCATAACCTAAACCATATCTATCGATGTTTTGTGTTAATAATTTAATATGCGTACCAGATGTCTTCCATGTTTTTACTGTTGGTTATTTAGAATTCCGTATACCTATTCATAGAAAAAGTGAGTACTCGCATCTGTCCATCTACGAGTACTAGATGGACGGAAACAGTTTAAATTTGGAACACGTATACAGTTAGATTATTTAATTAGTGTTGTAGGCAGAAAATATACTAATTCCGATTTTGGATTTGACTTTAGAGGTTGTAAATTAAAAAATAATAACAAATATTACCAAGGGCATATGCAAGGCCTAAGTATTTAAAATATAATGAACATTGATCAGACCTCATTTGTTTTGAAAATAACTGAGTATAAAGTTAAATGAATTTCTAAATATCACGTTATAGTGATATTATTTCCAGACTGGTTGAGCGTACCTACAGACTATATTATTATGCACGTGGCCCGTGAGCCAACCAAGTTGCACACGGGTTGTCAGCTGGTGAGACGGGAGGTATTACTGCAACAATAGCTCGCAGCTTGTGGTCACGTGTACAATACATGTGTTAACGACATTCTTATTATTATGACATGAAAGTAGAAACGGCTGCAAGCAATATATTTTGTATTATTTCACACCATCTGCTACTACGAAGTTTTTCTTCTACTCTGTTCTTTAGTAATTGATTTCTTTTTAGGGCATAAGATAAAAAAAAACTAGTATCTTAACGTACAAATTTAAAGCACGCATATCACTGTGCTACTAACAGAATTTGTATGCTTGCGTGGACATCGATATAAATAAGCAATATATCATAATGAGGATAACCAGAAAACAAAGATTGCCGAAAGCCATTAGTAAACTAGACGAACTGAACATAAGTTTATTACACCTACGATAAGTATAAGACTTTATGGTTCGCAGCTTACAACGTTTACGTCCGCTAACTTTGTGTGCAGTCAGCGTAAAGGATCATCAGAGAGACGCTGTAATGATGTCCGTAGTGGAAAAAAATTCTTTTTAATCCGCAGCGAGCAATTAAAAGCAGCGGTAACCATACAGTTTGAAATGCTGTCTTCAGTACCAGCAACTTGGGTTCCAATTGGCGTGCATGTTAAATTTTTTGAAGCTATGTGCGTGAACTAGTGCTCACAAACAGAAATTAAAGCAATTACTTCGGTGAAAATTATGCAGTAGAAAATAAAACTAAGATTTAAAAGTTCTTCATAACGATCACACAAAATATACTTTTAGTATATTACTTGTTTGATTATAATTTAAATTTTCTTTTGTATTGTTTTATACATGTTAAATTATAATTAATGTTAAATGAACGTTAATATTCATGTTAGTATTATCTGTGCTGAGGGTGACGGACAAATTTAAGAAGCGCGCAAACTAAGTGTTTTGTTCGTCGAGACGTTATATTTAGTAGTTACATGTTCATGTTACTTCCACATGTACTTAAAAAGCCTACGAATATCATAGCATCGGGAGATTTATGACTATCTCAGTTGTCAATCTTAGTATTACAGTCCTAATTTTTTGCTTAAGATTGACGGGAACACCGACACATCGGGCAAGGCCGGAAAACAGTGTAAACGCCGAAAATCATCCGAAATAAAGGTCCTCCTTTCTCAATTGCTAAATTGTCTTTGATTGTAACGACCTAAAATCATCAGATGAACTACCTATTTCGACTTCCATGTTGTCATAAATAATGTCATGTCCCGTTTGAACCATAAACTGATAGTTATCGCGCCTTCTTATTTCACCCTCCATGTCCGCTATATCTATATGATCTACTGCCGGTACTTAAACTGCGGCGCCGCGCGCTTTGGAGCACCGCGGTAATGAACTCCCAAGTACCAGGGTTGAAGCGTTAGGAAAAAATATAATTACTTCCTCACGTCTGTGTGCATTCAGCCGTAGTAGGAGGGGAGTCTGATTATTGTTTTAAATACGTCAATGGACGCAGACAATAAATCATTACGTAGGCGCTAGAAGTCAAATGTCTGCAGTGATCGAATCTTTGGCCCCTTTTCTATGCAGACGAGGTGAGTATAAATCGTGTTACAAATCGTTACCAATGATAGAAAATATTTTTACAGCAAAAAATTTTATACTGCGGATTGTATAGGCAGAGTAGGTAAATTTTATAATCTTCTTAGTTTCAACGCTTATAGAAGTTAGAAATCTGGGAACGCGTCTCACTCCGCACAGATGCTCTTTATATCGTTCGACAACCCCAAATGGTATTTTTAATATCATTATGTTCTTTTATTGTAGTTTATATTTTTTGTTCGTACCGCATTTCAATGTTTTTCGAATTGATTTGAATTCACAAAAACTCTTTTGATACTATACAATTAGTACAGGCGTTTATTTACCTGCCTCTTTGACTCCTTTAAAATAAATATGCCTTTCAACTCTGAAACATTGTTGCTATAGAAACCATTATATTTATAAAAGCACATTTCTCTTTCAAACGCTACAACATTTGTGTGTATGCTTCGCTTATTATATATTTTGCGTCGAGTATTATGCAAATGAGGATAACACTTCAGCGAGCGAAATCTCAGGGAATATATTTTTTTATTTTATGCCAGTAGAAAGCCTGCGTTTTATGTTTATTAAACGGGACATTTGATGTGTATATAAATTAAATACGTTGCCAACTTACTTTACTGTCCTATAATGGACATGACGGTCGTATATTACAGTGAACCTACTACATAACAATATAGATAGACTGAATTTTCAACTCTATAAACTTTGACTTGTTATACACAAGAAAATAATAGACTGAAAGGATGAGATCCAAGCCGTTTAATGTTAAGTCTAATTAGTCTGTGGGTTAAATCTTGTTTAAGAAATATTTATCTGTGACGTCTAGGTTGTGTAATACCGGCGCGCAGATAAGGGCATTGTTTTAAAAAAAATGTGTGTTCTGAAAATCCAAAATATTTTTTTTCTTTAAACGTGAAGCGTTCAGACGCTTATGGTTAATCAGTTAACCATTTCGTTTACTGAGTTTATAAATATTTATTAGCGACGGTCACTATGTTTAAAATTCACATTTAAAACTCAACGTGAGTCAACGAAGCGTCGTCTGTGAATAAAATGAAAGTGCCCGCCATTTTAAGATACATTACAAAACCGTAAAAACTCAAGTAAATATAATACTTACAAGGTGGAAGTGGAGTAGATATTTTTATGCAGACGTGTTGTTATTTCAAACGCTTTACTGCACAGTGGCTGCACTGGGGAGTGAATCACGTCATAAACTAATCTCGACGATCACTTAGTAGTACCGTATAGTATCTTTACTAAGAATCATTAGTGTTATTTATCGGTTATACAAAGTATTTAGTATCGAACAAACATTGGTATTTTCCACTTGAACCTTTCGATGATTTACTGATACTAACTTTTACGTGGACCACATTCAGATATTTAAATTTCGGCCAGTTTTATTAACAAATGTATAAATTCAGTATGTACCATAGCTAATGACTACTACAAAATTTCATCTCCTTCCAAATGGGGGGTTGAATGTTTAATGTTTTATTAAAATGAAAACTTTTTTATGGTTATGTCCGACAAACTAACAAATAGGTCACTTTTTGGTAAATGGTCACCGCCGCCTATCCAAGTTAATCTAATTAATAATAATAATAATATAAATAATAATTAATTAATCTACAATTATAAAATACTAAACGGACTCCAAGTTTAAATAAACCAATCTGAGAAGCCTCGGAATCATGACGGATTTGTTATGGTAGCAGTGATGAATGTCAATGTTCATTGATCGTCGAACTGAGAAACATATTTTATAAATATAATATTGGAAAAAGTTTAATACAAACTGGAATAATTGAATGATGTATTGTGTATGATTTCCAATGACCGTAACCCATTACCAGTGACTCGCCCCATCTTCACACTGGTCAAATTACTCGACGAGAAGGGATTTATTTATGCGACTGATTCTATTGAACCAAATGCTACATTTATTTATTAAAATTTACATAAAAATATACTATTCCAATTGCTAGCTTTTTCAGTGGATTTAACAAAAAGTTTATTTAAAGCAAACTTCGCACGACAATTAATCACACAAAAAATCAGTCAATCGATCGAGCTGTATAGATTAAAGTTAATGCTATTTCTAAGCTGAAAAGGTAGAGAGCAAACTGAGTTAGATATTAAAATCTTTGTCACTCCTCACTCCTGGCATTATATTAAACTGATACGAGAAAGATAGCAAACAAAATGGAAATCGCTTTTTGATTTACATCAGGTATTCTCAACGTTCGGTACGTGGGGTCCCATTGAGGGTACGTGAAAATTATATTGATAATGGCGGAAGTACTGAGAAGTTAAAAGAGCTAACTTATATAAACATTATTATAATGTCTACGATATGTAGTTGAAAATTATCTTTACACCTAATAACTTATTAAGGTTCTTAATATAGAAACGATACACATTTTTAGGAATAGGTATGAAATTATCAGGGCAGGTGTACTCACGTAAATGAAAAGTTTCATTAAGGGATACGGGAGAGAAAAATGATTGGGAAGCCCTCGTCTAGATGACACCAATGACCGTGATTGTGAAAGCATAAGGTAACTGAATTGCTTTAACAAAAGACAATACTTTTAAATGTGCACCATACACGGGCTATTCCTCTATGTATATCGTTGTCTTTAATATAGCTACCAAAACTGCCCTTTGTATAACCAATTCTTGCTCGAAGGACCAAAATGTAGGATAGGTTCACACATTTCTTCATGATTTTAGCAAAAGTGTTGCTATATTTGATTGTGAACATTATTTCTATTTAAAATAATTCATATTTTTTCAGTCAAAACTTGTAAGGTAATAACATTTATAAATTTATTATATCACATGTTCATGACACAATAGTTTTTATTGGTTGTTTATTAATTTCTTTTGGGTATTTTCGTATTTACCGTATACAATAACGAACGAATGACGAGACCATTCAAATCGAAAGTCAACGGTACAAACAAAACAAAATGAACAGGAAATCTATTGCCGAAAGGCACAAATAAAATAGACGTGCTATTACGTGTCACGCTATTATTCTTTTATGCTGTCTACACGGCGATAGAGAGCGATTTATCTCCACTCTCTAAGTGACCAAAACAGGTGATCGCAGCTTAATCACCGACGCAATCCTTTTGTCTTATCAGGCCGTTTACCGCCTCAACCGTGGATAAGCTTACCGAGTACATTTTTAATATGAGTACATTTAAATTCCACAGGTTAGTTACGATTTACACGATATGAATGGCTCTTAGCCTGCATAGGCAGCCAATTGGCAAAGCTATTATGCATTAATCGGTAACTTTAATGTTACACATTTTCATTAAAAATTTATAAGTGCTGAAACTTAAATTTAGCTTAAAAGTCTTTAGCATAATAGGCGAAAAGAAGAGCGTACAATTAAAAAAAACTTGACCCATAGCGAAAATGTCAAAGAGTGGGCATCTTTCACGCAAGTAGGGCATGGTCGCGACGTCGGACTATTGATGCGATAATTCTGTTGTATTGTGAAACGTCTATTTATCTAACTAAATAAAATTTAAAATGTTTTTTGAGTAAATTTCCATTTATTGTTTAATTCTAATATACCTGTAATTCCAATAGTATTTTCCAATCGAAAAATCTTAAAAATCATTCGGTATTTCTCAAATTCTAATTAATATTCACTTGCTTCAATCTTGGTCATTGAGAAATTCCTTTGCAAAATTTCATGTTCTAGACTCGCCGATTTAGTACGTACATTATCTGTTAATAAATAATATAATCATAATCTGAGTTATTCAATATTTAAACTGTACAATGCCATTAGTTTAAAAATGTAAACCTTAAAATCGTCGTATCGTCAAGTGTACCAGCCTTTTCGCATGTCGTCTATCTTTAACGTTGACTTAGGTCTCCTCGTAGGCTGGGAGGGTCTTAATATACCTGAATTAATTTAGGGTGACATAACACATCGTTTTGAAAAAATATAGGTGAGGTCGTATTCTTTCTAAACCGTAGAGGATAATTCGTAAGGTTTCGTAATAAGATAGCGTAACGTTCCTATTGGAAGCCCTTAATCCGAGTAATTCCTCTATCCTGGAAAACAAAATTTTAATACATAGGCCACGCTTCTAACTTTTTAATATACTCAGTTATTTTTAACCACTTCCTTTATCGGACACTGCGGCTGTTTTCCCAGAGCGTATAGTTTATAAATACGTCTCATGATTATAAAGGAGGAAACTCGGATTACGCTGGTTTTCTTACGATGTTATGATCATATTGTTCTGAACCATAATTGATTAATGTTTGATGATTTCAGCTCAGTTTGCAATCGAGCAGTTGATAGACCTCTCAGATGAGATAAAAAATGTTGGTTGCTGACAATAATTTAGAACGAAGTTATCACCTACTAACGCAAACCAAGTGGTAAATTGCCTTCACATCCGCAGTAGGTGTGTGAATTGTTATCAGGCCAGCTAATTTTATTAGCTGACGCACACTTTCGAGTGACATAAATAAATAATCATAATATTTATTTACAATAACAGTAATATGTTGTATAACAATATAATATTTTTGTTTAATATTTTTTTTTTTTTTATGGTAATAGCCGACAAACGTGCAGACGAGCCACCTGATGGTAAGTGGTCATCGTCGCCTATGGACATCAGCAAGACCAAAGGTATCACTGATGCGTT
>DWPT01008486.1:0-10175 GCA_018251895.1 Agathymus mariae mariae
AACTAACGGAACTCCGACGTTACAAAGCAATTTAAACACATGACGAACGAATACGGAATTCATTGTTATCACATTTCATTGAAAAATTACTGCATAATCGCATTTGATAGCGTTTTCCAATGGCATATATTGAATGTAGGAGTTATGCAACGTAAATGCACAGCTAACAATTATGGAGCTTATTGTATTCTGCGTCTATATTATTAATGCCCTTCAACAACTTCGAAACATGGCATCCCTTCGGAATTCAATACATACAAAAAATTTAACCAAAACACGAAGAGACACGGAAATTAAAGACATTATTTTCATTGTGTTCGAGCTGCCTTGAAAGAATATGTGTCACAAACGAACTGATGCCTAGCAAGCTGAAGTATCATTAAGCAATGTTCACAAATTTAGTGAAGGAAATCGAATTCACATCCCGCATACGCGTCCGCAAGCGCGTTCTATGTTTCTTTTGTCAAGGCCGGAATGTAGAAGAATACTACCTGAAATACGAGCAACGTAAAGTACGAGGAGAAAGTACGAGCAATAGAGGTAAAAAATTAACGTAGAAAGTACGCGGATACTAAGTATTTGATGATTAATTTTTCTAAATATTTTGTCAAAACGTCAGAATCATTAATAATGTTGCGCAACTGAATAAACAGCACGCACACATCGAGAACAAAATTTAATTACCAATTGACCATACTTACTGCGTCGTCGTGACGTCGAAAACAATGTAGGTACTTATTTGTGTATTTAACAGTAACCATTATACGTTTGCAGAAGACAAGCTTTTGTTTAACATATCTACGAAAATGTTTTATATTATACCTTTTTTTGCGCCCAGACAAAATGGAAAGGGTTACCCTCTGGAGATGCGCTGAAGGTGAATGTTGGCATGTCAGCGCAGCCGGCTGCGTTAGTTATGTGGGACACTATAAACCTATGGGCCTATCCACTAAACACCACCCGAGGTTGGCCTAAGCCTTCGTCGACGACCCCTCTCAGGGAAGTGGGACTTATATTATACCTGTTATGTATTTTACTTTATACTTTCTAAGGCTTCAATAAGCTTTTAAGTACAGATTAATTATAATATATGGTACAGTCCTATCTCGATTTTTAATCGTTATTTCAAAGGAACGTGCGATCGATTAACTTATCAGGTACGTTTGGTATGTCACGAGTGTAAATAAATATACATAATAATTATTTCCTGTAATTAAAACTAATCTTCCAGATTTGCTTTGCCATTTTTTGTCTATTTTGTACATCTACAAAACCACTAATTCACTGGAGTTAAAATCTTTCGTTAGCCGCCATCTGGATCGTGATACGTATATGTTTTGTAAAATAAAAATTCATGCATGGGTTGATTGCTTAATTCTGTACATAAATGCTACACATACTATACATACACTCCATACCTGCTTCATCTTATATCAGTTACGACATAATTATCGATCGTGTTGCACGGTAAAATCGATTTCTAGTAAGCTATTATGGATTCCATGTATTAGACAGCAAGAAACAAAATGATAACGGTACGTACATTCTACTTTATATCTCCAGCCGCTTTTGCAGTCAGTGGGAAAAATTGACAATAGATTGTAAAAACTGCAAGCGAGCCTGTACGATTGTCTTTTTATTAATACTTACTCTATTTCAAATGGCAACACTTTCACTTTAGACTATCGCAGATTTTATACGTAAATCTAGGTTTTTTTTTATTTAAAAGATATAGTATATTTAGGTTTTTCGATAGAATTTAATTTTTATGGCCCTCGTAAATCGCTAAAGGTATTTTGCTGAAATCAAAGTCAGAAAATTAGATGTCATGTAGTATATGGATATTATCATCATCTCATGTTTACATATAACTAAATAAAATGTTGAACAGCCGTTTAGATAAATGAGCCAGCTTGTGAAAGTCATTAAACGCGTCAATCCAAATTAAGGTTTAGTTTATATGTGGGGTTGCTTGACCGTTGACAATAAATTGCGTATTACATCCAATGATTTGTCACAATTTTTAAAGGCTTTGTTATCGAAATCGTGGACATAACAACTAATTTAAATGATACTTGGTCACTTTGTATTATGGCTAATTATCTAGAATAGTTTTCGTGTCAGAAAATGGATGTTTCCGCGGCATAGGAAATATGAGATATACTGTTAAGTTATTGCAATGAATTAATGTTTATTGTACTCCTTGTACAAGCTTTTATAATACATCTTTATAAAACAGGTTATCACTGGTTCTGAAAAAAAAAAACATTTTTTTGTTTAACGTTTATACACTCACACCCCCGCACTAGCTGTTGCTAAGTTGCGAGTGGCATACACAAATGTGACATTTCAAACACCCATGACCTGAGAACAAACATTTATCTGTCACACTTAATGTCTGCCGAAATCTGTATTTTACATACATATGTAGTAGACATAGTATGTCTATATACATATTTATAACTTTTATTGTTGCATGTTAAGGAAAGATATCCTTTGAAGCAAAGGAATGAGTTAAAAACATGATGCAAGTATAAATACTGGTGCAAATGCCAGCTATCTTCAGTTTCGACGGTCCACTTAGGTTGAATGTCAAAAGCGTCATTCTAGTTTTTTAAACCTGGGATAATTAGGTGAGTATACTAACCTATGACTGTTATAAAGAATTCTGATAAAGAGCCAATAAAAAATATACTATCGTATTTGTCATGCTGACGATCTATAGACAACGAATAAATTGTTAAAATTACGAACAGAAGTATTCTCCGTTATGTTGTTAAATATTTAGGCCTTAAATGGGAAAAAACCAACACAAATCAAAGTGCTCCAGAGTATCTGAAGATTCCGAATTCATGAGTACTGCATTGGAACATGGGTTTTCACCATCCGATACTGAAGACGAACCGTATTAGGTCCGATCCTGATATAAGAAATATCAGTTACGGTGAAAAACGAAAACATTAATTTCAAGTTTAATAAGAAGGTGTAAATTAATAGCTTAATTTCATATCATAATATCAATGAAAATAAATAGATAGTTTTTCGAATTTGTGCTATGTATGTCACATACAAATATATAGAAAAAGAAAGGGGAAGAAAAAATTTAATACTGTTATTTCCATACCACAATGTTTATTTTTCGATTTTTTAATTTATGTTTTTTGTTTGGTACGAGACGAGTTTTCATGAATAACACATTTGAAAACAGAAGGTTATTTAACGATTGGTTTCAATTTGGACCACTAATGTCTGATTAATTAAATTGTCAAGCATTTACCTACTTTATTTATAGATAAAAAAAAATCAAGGTGAACACTACCAGTAACAATGAAGTTTAACCGAGTCGAATTTGTAAATTAAATATTTTCTAAAAACTTTTATGTATCTGCCTGTGTATAAGTTAATTCTTACATTCAGTGACATCGGTGTTATGCGGCAACAAGATAGATAGAAAATATGTTGTGGCCTCTATAAAGCATTACAAACATTAAAATTATGAAAGATTTCATTAAAACTGTCAGTTTTAGTACAGATCTATTATCAAGTGTTTATGATTTAGTGTTTATCCATAGACTGGCGGCCCTCTCCAACATCGTTCAGGTTGAACAATTATATATATATATATATATATACTTTATTATTCAAAATTGTCTATCATCTGCGCAATCACGTGTTCTCACTACAAATCAATTTTCACTAAGATCGGGCAAGATTGATATCAATGAGGCATAAAACGAATATTTATAATAAAATTTGACAAAAAAATTGAACGTACTACTAGAGAAGCTTTGCAGGTTTATATGCTTTGCGAGAAAGGTTTAGAATATGGGGTAAATATGTACAATAGGACTGATAATTACTGGTCACCATTGTTTCGTGTACCGTTACTATATTTGAGTGTGTTAGTAACTAGGTCTTCATAAAGAATTGCACAGGTACAAATGTGGTGGTCATTAACCATGAAATTTACCGGTAAAATTGTCACCTTTTTATGACTTTATATAGTGCTTTGATAGAAGTCGCAATTATAATCACAAAAGTATCAAGATAGGATGGTGAAACGAGAGTGTAACATTATAGGTGAGTGAACGGATAACCTCGACTGAACGCACTTGGTTATACTTTTTACGTTGTCGGTTGTGGGCACGTTGTCTGTCACCGGTCTGGTTGGATTTACGTCGTTTGATTTTAACTTCTCGCCAATTACACGGATAATTTTTGTTTACAGCAATTTGATCAGCGTATTTGATATTACTTTAATTTTAATATTACTTTAATTTTTTTTAACTAGGAACGTTCGAAATTGTTAACTTTTAAATCACTGGTATTAAACCATCATGGTATCTATCAAAAACACACTTGAAAATCGAACGGTAGTTTTCAGTTTTTTTTTTTTACCGAGGAATTGAAAATGGTTTCACATGAGCATCATCTCAAAATGGCCATAGTCACATTGCATGTAACATTACAACTGTAGGGGGTGTAGTTCATTTCTCAATAACATTGCACGTGGTATTGAAGCGGGTTACGAAAGTATTATTAAATTAAATATTACTTCTACGTGTTTATTAATTGTATTCTGAAAATTTCGCAAAGCATTTAGAAAGCATGTTGCTGCGAAGTTAACTTTTTTCTGCTCTGTAAAACAAGAGTAAATGTCGTCTTTTGTAGGCACAAATAAGTATATAAATTACTACTGTATTCAATGTCGGAAACTCACATAAATTTAACATAAGGTCCTTATGAAATTGCCATTCTAAATCGAAAATGAAATACTTATTTCAGTATATGTATTTATTAAATGTTTTACATTTATTTATGGGGAGTTTGTGATTTCTTTTAAAAAAAATCTAGCAACAAGAATCAAGACCAGCTCATTGAAATTGCTTTTTTTCCTATCAATCTTTGTGAAAACTCCGAATAAAGTTATTGCTGCTTCACGAAGAAAACACTAAAAATTATGCATACAAGTTATCACTGTAACTTCCGCTACTAAAATACAAGCAAAACTATTAATAAAAAAGTTAACAACACAATATGATATAATTTGTCTCAATTTTATGCAACGAAATAGCCTGATGTGCACGATGAAACGGTATCTAAGATACACTTTAAAAATATGCTTCGCAAAGATTATTTATCTTTGTGTCCATAAATTGACTACTTAGTACTTAACGAACTTATAAAAAAATTATGTATGTATTGGATCATCATGAGAAGTGCACTTTATGACTGCCGACAAACAGTCATATAATTTGGCAGAAAATGAATATGCGTAAAAATGTAAATGTTATATTATAAAATATATGTATATAACTTAATCTTCTAGCCGAATTGATGATCTAAGTCGTGAAACTATAGAAATCTTTACAGCCAAATTGTAATAACTAATCGATTCTAAGGTAAGTACGATAACGAGTGGATAAAATTGCCGTGCAAAGCGGTCAAGTATTGTACTTGTTTTAATAATTACATCTTAGTAAATCTACTCATTATATGATAAGAATAAATTGTCGATAAAAATAATATATCCAGCGATTATAGAGGGGAATTTAATTAAAATAATACTTATGGTTTGTCATTTTAAGTGGCATACAAATATGTACGCTTTATAATGCTATACTAATAGAAATCAATGAACACGATAACGATTTAATGTAAAATAAGATTTACTTATAATATCTGGTGTATGTATTTACTTATATAATCCGTGTTGGATATATCGACATCGCGAAAAAGTGTTTCGTATTATGTGTAAATAGTAATTACACTTTAAGAGCGTTAACGTTTGCACGAGACATCGGTATGTGTTAGGTAATCAAGTTAAAACTACAAATGTGTGCTTGGCTGTTTACGTAGAATCGGCACGTTCTTTGTAAATAAAATCGCAATAACCTATTTTGATGTGTTCGATTTAAAGTCATTGTTAAAGAAATGTTTTATTAATAAAGTATCATAAAGCAAAGTAGAAATGCATAAAAGATTAAGTTATGATATTAACATTAGAGATAGATTTAGTTCTGCGTTGTTTTGAGATAAGTTATTGTCTTATTTCAATTGATAAATGCATAAACGCTGAATTCTTTTTTTAGAAAAAATAAAAGCAGATTGATCATTTGCATAAAAAGTCATCTTTGAGAATATAAAGGACAACATGACAGCTAGATGGCGTAGTTCCCTCTACGAGATAATTACGTAGACTAAACGTGTAAGGTCAAGGGCATCTACCAAAAGTGCCAAATATCTCTGGATGTATTATTCTAAAAACACATCAAATAGTGTAATTTTGAGAAAATGAGAACGGGGCTACCATTCATATCGCGACTTTGTAATATAACCTCGTTCAGTTTCCGTATGCTATTTTGAATGCTCTTTGTTCACGCATTGTATCTACCTACTCGCTGTAAAAAAAAGGCATTTACATCGATAAATAGCTACCTAAAGTTATGTATTAAAGAAATAACATGTTAAGTATACAGATTTAATCCATTGACAGTTTGGTTACTAGAATTGATGCCATGCCGTATTGGGGCGGCCTAGAATACTCACTCCAATCCCATGCAGGCAGAATAATAGGGTGTCGTAAGGGGCGACAGACGCCAGCCTACTTGGTGGTAGGGCTTTGCGTAAAGACTATATTATCAGTATTATTATTAAGTCGTTAATATTATTATTCGTATTAATATTTTGCGTGAAGCCTGCCTGGCCAGCTACCACCCTCCTGCTTGAGTCGGCCGCCAAACGACTAGTCGTGTTCCGGCTGGGGGCTCGAGAGCCGGTACTTTCTTACCTTCTCATTTCCTGGCCAACAACGCATCAGTGATATCTTTGGTCTTGCTGATGACCATGGGCGACGGTGACCACTTACCATCAGGTGGCTCGTCTGCTCCTTTGTCGGCTATTACCATAAAAAAACATTGATACCATTCATGTTGTAAGATGCATATTTAGGAGTACATTAGGTCGGTATATTTGCAGTTCTTTGATTTTAAACGGTGATCGACATAATAGACCGCTTTACTTTCAACTTTCTATTAAATTTAATTCAAATAAATGAACAACCCTGTAAGCTGAAGATAGTGACATCTATAGTTTAAGATTAGAAACTTAATTACACTAGCGTCATTAAGATGGCCGTGACATCTATTACTAAATGTACTATCTATAAAAATATTACAAAGATATAGTGCGAATATTGTGTTAATATCCGGAATCACGACACCTGTTTGAAAAATTATTTTACCATTTGAAAAGTGCATTATTTCGAATGGACCTAGGCTAGTTCATGTAGGTATATAAATGGTCTAACGTACCATATAAATACATTGTATTTAAAGAATAGTAAACAGTCAACACCCAGGGGTATGAACGTCGGTTATCTGCTTGAAGGCCTGGGTTTGAATTCTGCGATATCTTAACTATACATGCTGCATACAAGTTATATATTGTATCTTATGATTATTATCTCTTGAGCCGATGAAGGAAAACGTTATGGTGAAATGTACATGTCTCAAAATTTTTGCATATATGTTCTTAATGCCTGTAGTAGTAGACCTTCGCTGCGTAACGAAACGGCAATAGTTTCGCCGTGAGTTGTAAGTTCCTTGGCGGCGAAACCGAAGCGAAATTCTCTGCTCTAACGTACAAAACTGACTATCGTGTAGTCTCTTTCTAACATGATTTCGCATATTTGCTTAGGCACAGATAAAATAAATGATTGATTGATGATTGTTGATTGAATACGTGAAATCTACGAATAAATAATGTGAAACAAAGCGATTATAGAGTGATCTGAGCGCATAACTACAGTATTCCCTATAACTTCTTTGCTCCAAATTATTCTGAATCACAAGCCATCTCCACAACTGATTTCGGGTCTAAATCTCACATCGAATAAAATAAAATATGCCGGTATTCGTTCGATAATTATCTAAATATTAATTATCGCCGTTACTCTATTTTCAATACGTAGGTAGATCATGTATTAAACCACAGGTCGTAATAAAAATATTTACTTCTGGTACGGAAATTGCAATGTTTCTCAGCAGAATAAAATTATAAGTTGTTTAATAGTAAAAATCGACGTACGGAATCGAATAAGGCTGATTTTATCGCGACATATTCACATCTGTAGAGTTTGAATTTCAAGGGACAGGATGCGGTTACCCACATAATAATCTTGCTGTATTTTCCAATGAATCAACGATAAATTTGTTTTTTGTGTTAACTCAAACCTCAGTTTCAGTGTAACTGGAATTTAAATTTCGCCTTGTCTAGAGTGCGTTTTTGAATAGCCATTATCTACAGAGCCTTAATATCTCCCTCTGCATGGCGCGGCTTAACCGTGACGTCAACGGACACGGGTATGAAGAGCTGCATCTGAATGAAATCGAACTGATCATACTGTTTACTTAGATAAAACATGTTTTCGAGATTTAGTAATTTTTATTGATAGTGATATTATATAAAGGATGTAAAGTAACATTGTTACGCTATAAATTTAAATATATTTTATTTTATTTTACTGGAACTTTTACCTCACCTTCGTTGGGTAATAGTGCTTTTAGGTGGTAGTAACTTTTATATGATCTTTATTTAGTTTATTTTATTTAATTATTATTAGTAAACCGCCCTCGCTTCTGGTCAGAGCAACGCTTAGAATTAGCAGCACCTGCATTGTTTTATGACTGTGTTTTTCACGGTCTGTGAATTAGAAATACTTATATCCATTTATCACTATTTTTTAAGTTATCTACGGATTGAAATGAAACTTTAAATAGGTAATGCTTACTGCAATACAATAGTGAAAACCATAATAAAATCGGTTAAGCCGTTTATGAGATTAGCACGAATAAACGCACAGACAAACAGACAAAAATTCTAACTACTAATGTTTTGCGTTCTATTGCGTTAATAAAAGTCCGTAATGATGTTTTTTCTCATATATCATTCATGTACAGAAACCTTTCAGCTAGAATTTTATTATTAGCATAGATTTTATAAATATTAATTTTATTGTATTTTTGATAATAAAACATTAATAGCTTCGTAATTGGATTTTTGCTCTGTGGTACTGGAGGCCTCTTGGCTAGATTTCTGAGCGCTTCTTTGATTTTCAATATTTTCAAGATTATGTCACAAAATAGTTATCCATCACTAGGTAATATCATATTACTGAATAATAATTGGAATATCGCTAATTATTGACTCTTAATTGACAATACGATTGAATTGTTTTAACGAAAATATAATCACTAGAAACAGTGTATTCATTATGTTGAGGATTTTGATTAATAAATATAATTTATAGTACACAGTTGCGAATGTTATTTTGATCGAAATACGACGTAATGTCACTGCAGTTTAAACAACATTTGTATTTCGCGGGCCGCATCGAAGAAAGCACAATAAAAAGTAACACTGATTAATTGACTGGCAACTCGGCTTCAATCGGGCGGTGGGTCTTTAAACATTAAAATACGCCGTTTCTTCTCCTTGATGTTAAAGCACCTTTCCGAAACGGTAGTAGAAGCAAAAAATGACGTGCATAAGTGTATTTACAGAATACCTAAATGATTAAATGATTTTGAATTTGAGTTTGAATTCAAATTGTACACACAACCGCAAGTAATGTAAATGAGCGATATTTGAAAATCCATCCCTGAAAGCGTTTTTTAGTCTGTATGAAAATGGATATTTGGTTAAAAATGGTAAAATTTTCAGAAAACGCTTTTCAATAGGAATAAAAATATAGTCGTTTGAATATTTATCAGATGACGATAAAATCACCTCTGCTAAAGGTGTGTAAACCGCTTTTGAAAATTACATTCAAAATATAAGGTGTATTACGTTGACCAAGTCACTTACTTCAACGCCGGTAGAACCTCAGAACTTATTTGAATTTAAATATACTACAACATGAAAAGTAATTAGAAATCGTTCGGTCACTAAAGATAAAATACGGATGACTTATGAGGAATGGTCATTCAAATCTATATCTATACTAATAAATAAAATTGGAGTGTCTGTTTCTTATATAAAAATAATAGTTTTTTTACTACATGCATATAAATGTATACGGCACATAGACAAAAATATCATTTTTTTCAATTTTTGTCTGTCTGTCTGTTTGTTCCGGCTAATCTCTGAAACGGCTGGACCGATTTTGACGGGAC
>DWPT01008487.1:0-10174 GCA_018251895.1 Agathymus mariae mariae
TGCTTGGTGGTAGGGCTTTGCGTAAAGATTATATTATCAGTATTATTATTAAGTCGTTAATATTATTATTGGCATTAATATTATCTTTCCGTGAAACATGCCTGGCTAGCTACCACCCTCCCGCTTGAGTCAGCCGCCAAACAACTAGTTGTGCTCCGACTGGGAGCTTAAGAACCAGTGCATTTTTTCTTACCTTCTCATTTCCTGGCCGACAACGCATCAGTTACACCTTTGGTCTTACTGATGTCCATGGGCGACGGTGACCACTTACCATCAGGTGGCTCGTCTGCTAGCTATTACCATAAAAATATTCCTTGGTAAAGTTCTTGCACCTATTGTCCATACTTAACTTTTACTTATCTCTCACCAAGTACCCTGTAAAACCCTTTTCAAAATATATATTTCGAAACGCATAAACAAATGTGTCAAACGGTCTGTCCAAGACTTCATTCAGCCGAACACAATGAAGCGGTCGTGCTGATTAACAATCTGTGGCTATAGGTAAGATATCCCCAGCACACACCTTATAAAAGTATACTTACTGACAAATATTGCGGGAAAAAGGTTTTGAAATGTGCTCTTTAATTGAAACCACACGGTGATTGTTCAAAATATAATTCGCACAACGTAACGATGGCTTCCCAATAAAATTACCAGTTTACAACAATACCTATAATACTCCATGAACATCTCTTTAGATACATTTAAAGTTAATCGATACGCATCGACATATTTGTTAACGACTAGTCGACCTGGCAGACGTCGTTCTACCAACACACGAGGTACTAGCACTTTACAATTATACCGATAATACTAGTCTGCCCCTGACTCATAAATTCACTTATCACCATATTTGTGTGTAATTTAAAATGCGATTCTGAATGGGAAATTTGCTTGCATTCATAGGATAATACCGAATTACAACTGAGCCTGCGTCGCGGCACCATAATCGTATTCAATTGAATATAACATAAAAATCGCTCGCATTAAGTAATCGATACCCAAATATATCGATACATATATATACTAGTTCCTATACATATATATAGTTCTATACATCAGCTAGTGTACGATGCAATAGCTTGATCGAAGGAACGCGTAGAACCTTGGACCGGGGCGTGGCTTCGTGTAATGGCACTTCTGATATTTTATCACTCCCTCCAGTTGCAATACATCGAGACGCAGCAGACATACATACTAGTCATACATTTAATACAAGAGAAGATCGACTTAGGATAACTGCTATATCCATTTGGCCTACATTTCGGTGTGTAAGTCCTCAATGCTCAAGTCCGAGTTAGATAGTCGATACGCCTAGATCGCGGTACACCCGCCGAGCAGTACACGCGGCACGCGCACCAGTTTCCTCCAACTGACCATCATCGGGCCCTGTACTGGCTAGTTGGATCCAACACCGGCGGTGGTCGTGGTCGCTGCCAGCGTCTTGCTGCCAGCTCTGTTCTCAAGTATATTATTACTTCGACCGCAGTGCCGGTGAGTCGGGCAGTACAAGTGAGGGTATCTTCAAATTGGATAAACATAATATATTTAAAACATTTCTTTTGAAAATCGAATAAACGCTAGATGCATTACTGTACGTGAACTAGGGACGTTATGGACATGAAATTTCGAATCTGGTATGAATATTTTACCGGTTTTGATTACGGTTATGGATATGAAATTATTTCGGATTAGCCGAATTTGTCGGATTATACGATTGCTTCGGATAATTTCGGTTACGGATATTATTTAGCAATGATTTATGAATTATGATTTAGGAATCGGAAAAATATATAATGAATTAACAAGGTACCACTTTGACTTTATTTCTAGGTATTATCTTTGATTATCATAAAAAAAGAACAATTAGCAGATTCGGTTATCGTTTCGGACATACTTTTATTTCGGATATCCGATAGTTTCGTTTACGGAGCTCCATAACATCCCTAAAGTGAACCATTCTCGTAATCATATCTATCTATCTCATTCTAACAAACGAGCGCCGGTCTCTCTCTCTGAACTCCAGTCTCTTGTACTAAATCTATGGTAAAGTATGCGTAATAAGCTAACACAACAATTACGCGAACGAATCAAATTAACCGGCGATTTGAACACTACAACAATATTCACAGAGCAAATAATACAACCTTAAGTTACGGACAATTACAAATATGAAATGTAAAATAAATATCCCTGTAACATGTGTAATATGTACGTCGTATAATGGAGCCATGCGACATCGTTTCCCCTTCGACTCGTATCAATTACTTGTCGATGGAAAATGATTATACACACTTTATTTATATGATAATGAAAATTAAACGTTACGAAAAGGATTTGGATTAAAACTAAATAAGTACGTCGGAACTGAACTTGACGGAGAATTGTCGACGCAGTGGGCCCTGCGTCGAGTTATTAATGACTTTCGACGATGGCCAGTCTTCTATTACAACCGTCGCGTATAGGAAAACACAAAGGTCATTAATAGATGAGACGCACTCGCGATGAGAGGCTGTCGGGAGCCAACTACTGTCGGCACCATTCTTTTCGTACTGTCATTTATAAACCAAACACACCGTAGATAACTTATTACAATGGTTAAATTTTAGGTTTAAAACCTGTGACCAACGTCGACAATCCCTACCACGTCCACGACGAGTGTTCCCACCAAACAAACAAGGGCTAAACTGTCAACGTTAATTACACTAACTAATGAATTACATTGTAGGCGTCGCAATGAGACGTTGCGACTACCCTCCGATAACTTTTATTGCGCACCGATTTGTTTGTATGCGATATCGAAGAAGTATCACAACAGCAATCCATTCACATCGGTCGTTCTACTTGTGCGGGCCAATTAACAGTTCGTCGTGTGAATTTCAACGAACAAACATACAAGTGGAACCTGTTTGGTTGTGGATGTGCTATATAATATAGCGCACACGGAATTCACTGTGCGTCACACAAGTACCAAAATCGATGGTAAACCATCACACGGTATCATTAATCAAGCAACGTATACTCATTTAAAACGAACCTTAAAACATTGGTCATAAGGTCCATACTAACGTGGCAGTATCCTGTAGCGCCATCTATAACTCGGGTGTCGACTTAATGGACTCCTTTCGAATGGTCCTGACTTTACGCGGCATTAGGTGATAATGTACTATTGTGGAGTAAAAGGAATTGTGATTGAATATTTAAGAAGTTTATTTGACTCAAATTATGCTTTGAAACAAGAAAAAATATTTTGCTGACACGTACAATATGAGTGTCATATTTTGTAAAACATAATTTCACGTCACAAGAATAATTTTGAATAGTTAAACTTTTATTAACTAAGTTAGTTTTAATTTCACCAGTAAGATTGTTAACTTGACCTTTGTGACGTTATGTAAGACGTAACTTCAAATAAAACTTTCTTTGATTGATAAATGTCAGCCTGTCAAAAGTGAATTACAAAATGCCAGATGTCAAATCAAATTTACAATATAATAATACTTTATTGTTAATAGTTTCGCTATTTAATTTCACAATCAAGTGCACGATATGGAGTGCACTTCACGTTATATTCGTTGGTCATTTGACAGGCACAAGCGAGCTGGGGTCGGTGGCCGTGGTGTCGTTACGATTTCAGATAACTCTGAACCGAAGTAATCGATCAAGCACCACTGATCTAGGCGATATTAAAACTAGACATGGCTACACGTATGTGAATAGTAAATGATTATTTTTAAATTTAAATGTGAGTACGTTTAAATGTGAAACGATAACGTACAGCACATGCAGTGGGATTATTTCTGTCGGATTAGTTTACTCTCCAAAATAATTTGAATTTTGTTTCGGCTTGAACCTTCTGACAAAATAGTGTTACATCAGAATGTCAGAGCTAGAAGTTTGTTGGATATATTTATATTTGTAATAATAAATAAATTAATCAATTTATACATTATGATTTGCGAATGATACGTTGTTGTTTCGATTTGACCTCCGATGGACGCCCGAATCGGTGCCAAGTACGCCGCTTGGGGGCGGTGCTGTACATGCGGGTATCAAACTGGAACGTATGAAACAGAACAAAATAATTTCCATGCTCAATCCTCGATCCAAAATGAACCCCATTTGAATCACGGGTTGATCACGCCAAATCTTCTGTCAAACGCTGTACAACTCGATCCCTTATGCTTGCGGACTTGCGACTCCCGCGGATGCATCCCCCCTCGAACTACTCATTGTGTGGCGCAGCTGACTCGCTGGGCGGGCGTGGAGACCGCCAAGACACTACTGTTTAGAATCGTTAGCGGAGTTCACCTGCTTCCTCAGCCTTGCTATCTCTTCACCTAGCGTATCAATGTTTTCCTGAAAGAGAACGAAAAAACCATAATTTAAAACATTCACACACACACACATCAGCGTGGAATCGCGTCGCGGGCGACACAAACACCACTGTAAGCCCTCGTTCTTCATTAGTGACTCTCCTAAATCTTCGCTTCTCCTCGTGTTATATCCGTTGCCGTGTTGTGAAAGAGAAATATGAAGATAAACGAGAAACACCGACGAACTAGACTTGTAATACTGTATATATATGAGACATCACAAACAACCAGACAAGAGAGCAATTTATTAAGTTAACGTTCATTCCTGGCGACGATGGAGACATTTAGTTCAGGAGTAGAGTTCACTACCAATGACTTCGTTCACGAAAAAATATCTATGTGCGGATTTACGTGAGTCTTCAAGAGTCAACCATCTCCACACGTGCAGCTAAAACTCAAACACGAAATAATATAACACTGATATATCTCATCGACCCTATGTACATTACTATTTTGTATCTAACACCGTTTAGATACGCTTGACGTTGGAGAAGCTTCGAAAGGAACTCCTCGGCACATCCTTACATCGTGCGACCGTCCTGGCGTATGCGTGGTCATCGCCATCCATAAGTGATGACATCATTTTCCAAGATGAAATACGTGAAGTGAAATACAACCCTCTTTAATTGTGGAATGTTCCAAGGCTCACCCGGCCTCACAGAGGGAGGCTCCTAATTTTGTGGTATTTGTATTATGTAGAAAACATCGCACTAGCACTCTACCGACCCGCACGCGGCCAGCGTGGCGGACTATGGCTTTTTCTCTTACTGTAAGGAGATTCGGCCCGAGCAGTATAACCACAATGGGTTGTAAGACAGAACACTGGTTGGAGCAACTTGCTCGACGATAGAATATAATTTATATGTTCCCACCATTATGAGCGTCAAGGTGATTCTGTTTCAATGAAAGCGTGTGCGTGTGCGTGTGCGCGGGCGCCGTACCTTGAGGGTGATGTTTTTGAGCAGCGTGTCCTCGAGCAGCGCCTGCAGCCGGCGGCTCACCTCGAGCGTCAGCTCGGGCGGCATGCCGTCCGCCCCGCCGCCCCACAGCGCGGCCATCGCGCCGCCGCCCAGCCGCACCATCTCCTTCTGCGCCGCGCACACAGTTACCGACCGCGACCGAGCGGCGCGGCCGGCGGCACGGCAGCGGGCGTCCCGCCCCGTGCACGCCGCTCGCACACCGCCCGTGCGACGCCGCGACGTACATTGTAAACCTAGCTGTATCGTGGGAGCTCACCGGTAGGTACGTAGCGTGCAGTGGACAGGTAACAACTTGTCTGAGCAACGGTTTATATTTACGTTCCCGCTCAACGCTATATAATGCGTGAACGTCAATTTATTACAACACCCGTGAGCCCTCAGCAAGGAACTAAACGATGGTGAGTGAGGTAGTGGACCCCGGCCCGACTCTGTTTTATTGTACCTATGGATAATGCTAGATGCCGCTCCATCTTACCTTCGCCAGCCTCCGCTGCGGCCGGACGGCAGCGTTAACAACGAATTTACAACGTAAGTAAAATGTCACCAACGTTTTATTCGATCTAAGTTTATGGAAAATTTGTTCATAAATCGGAATACATAGTGCGTGCGGTCGTTTGTCAATGTACTGTGAAACACGTCGGGCGCGCGCGTACCTTGTGCTCGTCGCTGCGGCTCGACGCGAGCGCGGCGGCGGGCAGCGCCGGCAGCAGGTGCCGCAGCAGCCGGCTCTTGCCGCGCAGCTCCTCGGTAAGCGCGCGCGCGTGCTCCTCCAGGAAGTCGCAGCGCTCCGCGCGCCGCGCCGCCGCCCGCTGCAGCGACACGATGCGCTCGATCAGCGCCTGCCGCTCCGGCACCGGCCCGCCGCCCCCGCCGCCGCCCTGTCGGCGCATCGACGCCACGTTCACCGCGAGCCGCGCACGCACCGCACGCGCTCCATTACACACTGGCCAGGCTACGACTAGATGCCCATTCGATGCAGCGCCGCCGTGCGGGAACGTTAAGGGACTATATTTTTCCGACTACATTTCAATACAGCTATAAATGTATGTCACGGCCCAACTGCGGAGACGAACACGAACACGTGAACGTGACGGCCCGTCCAGCGTGATGATGTGTAGAGATCTGCGCGCTCGCCGTGCGGCAGGATCGTAAAACTTGGACGATGCTCGTCGAATGGAGTCGAAGGGTCGAACGACGACACTCGACGAACGAATCGTACCGGTTAGTTTATTGCAGTCGAATGCCACTCGACATCGCTTGTGTCAGTGCCGCTGTCACACAGATGCCGCGGGACAAATGAACGTAATATCATCAAAATACACTAAAATTACAATACAAGAAACTAAATCAAATATAAAAAAAAATATTTACGTTCTAAATAATCAATCATACTCTATAATTTTTTTTTATTATTTCCCAAATTATGAATAAAATCACATCAAACCTTTCCGAACAACGCGTCTAGAATATTCGAACATTTGATCTGCAAAGTGAGAAAGTTCCGTTACGATAATTAAATCCGTGTCGGTGAGCTGATCGCTAATTTGTTTGTCGAAATATATTTAATTATTTTATATAAATAATCCAATATTACAATTTAACCCTATCTCTGCCAACTCATCGGACACCCTGCGTCCGATTTAGAAAAAAAATCAACAATATTTGTTTTTAATAATAATGAATAAAATATTTTTTTTTTTTAATTAATTCGGTTATTGGAGAGCGTTCGAAAGTTAAAACCGTAGTTTTTTTACACAAGATAAGTTAATTAACGCTCGACAACAATCCCACCTGATGGTAAGTGGTGATGAAGTCTAACATGTTGAACGCATCTACTAATTAGAGCCTGTTCACTCTCCTCCTGAAGACACCCACATCGTAATATAGTCGCATTAACATGTGAAATTACTTAGTATATTTACAAAACATTATTCTTGTGTTTTGAAAAAGGTTGTCGAATGTCACTTCAAATCGCAAATCACAATTTACTCATAAAAATATATTTCTTAAAACCCCTACCCTAAGTAGAAGAAGTAAGAAGTGCCCTCGGGCTTGTCCTATGTACATTCTGTAAGCGATAACATGATTTGAAAACTTCAATGAATGAATGAATTAATGAATGAATGAAATAATATTTCTTCGAAGTTGATTTTTACGAAAATTTTTTGAAGTGTCAAACTACGCCATCACTTTAATAAACCTGTATCACGAGTGGTCTCAGAAGAAGAAGCGGCAAGAAACTCTGAGATTTTTTGATGTGATACTCAATAAGTTCAGATTTATATTTGGAAAATATAAATCACAGTGACATGTCACACCAAACAGGACTAAACATACGAACTATCCCCAGACACTCCGCCCGTGTCCATATTGTAATGCGTGCGACGTGTACGTACGTGCACGTCGGGCAGCGCGTCCGCGTGTCCGTTGTGCAGCCGCTCGTCGGACGCGCTCTCGCCGCTGCTGAGTGACGTCACCGACCCTAGACATGCGGATATCCAATATCAATACTTCCCGTGATGAGAAAATGAAAAAACAATAACAGACCGAAAATTATCATATCGATATTATGGCAAGAACAAAGTTAAATTATTTCAATTTTACATATATTTATTTAAATTACAAAAGGCTCTCCTCTTGAATACAAACATATCGCATGTACGTCGATATGGGAAGAATGAAAATATGAATGTTTGTTCGTGTACACAGGCACGTTAGGAAAGTATCATTACCGGTCCTAGTGGAGGGCGCGTCGCCGGCGGGCGGCAGGCGCGCCTCCAGCTGCTCCGAGCGCTTCAGCGCGCGCTGCAGCTCGCGGTTCAGCTCCTGGGCAACGAGACACAGTGTGAACTCACTCCCGCATACGTAAATTATAATTGTGTCGATACTAGCCTTGGACAGTCTTATACTCGCGTGTAGTCTCTCCGTATGATCTAACAATGTTATGTACAATCCATGACCATGCGCTTCCCGCGCTTCTCACTCGAACCTGAGTCGGTACACATCACGTTGCGTCACGTCACGCGTCCGTCACGTGACCGTTATCACCAAATTTTTTTAATTATTCTTTACATAAAATAATGGTTGACACCGATCCTACCGGCCGGTAAGCGGTTTGTTCATGTTTCAATATTCGTCTACACGTCTGCGTCGCGGACCAAACCCACGAGCCGCGCCCACGCCAGACTGACCGACTGTTCCATCACCAAACGTAACACCGACTCACCTTGATGGCACTCGCGTGTTTATTTTTCAACACCACGTTCTCCCCTTTCTCCCACTCCAGCTTCTTGTTGGCCTCTGCCACCTCCTCGGTCAGCTCTGCCACCTGCAACCATTCATTCCAGACCGTACAGACTAAATACGGAACACACTTTACTCTTCGATCTGTCCACGTCGAACGGTCCCTGCTGTCGAGGGTTGCCGGGCTCCGTGTCACCTGGTGTAACTCCGGGGGTTGTCGTGCAGGTGGGTATGATTATTCACTCGTCTGACCAGCTAACATACACCCACCCAGTGCGTCTTGAATTTAATGTCGGCGACTAACGCGTTGGTTAACCTTAACTGTCACCGAACGCAAGTAAAAGTGCAAGTGAAAGGGAATATTGCAATCCGTCTATAGCATCGCATGTCCACGCGGTTCCTTCTACCTTTTACGTTTTACAATCTCCTTTCCGTAATTGGCGTATCGCGTTATTGTGTAGGGCGCACCTTCCTCGCCAACACCCTGTTCTCCTTGTGGCGGCGCTCGGTCTCCTCGCGCAGCGCGTCCTCCAGCGCCGCGCGCTCCGCCTCCAGCGCCGCCAGCCGCTCGCGGAGCGACGAGTTGTCGGCGCTCAGAGCCTGCACCTGTACATAATTAAAACGCTTATATTATTGCCATCCTGCATCTCCCATAGGAAAGCATATCGCGATTAACATACATACATGACAGAGACATTGCCGACCTTTACATTCCATCCACACAAGACGGTCGTAACGTTTACAGAGTCGCTACACTGACAATTCATTATGTGGATTTTGATTTCAACAAATACCCGATGTGTATTTTATTCTATTAATCTCACCAGTCCTTACGTTTATTTGGTCGAGTGAGAAATGTTTCAGTGCGTGCGCGGATTTACGTGTACGTATAACTTATACGTACGTGTACATACTGATGTACGTATACGCGTGTGCGTTTCCAATTGTCGACGTCGACTACAGGAAAACAAAATAACTGTAGCAAATATCAAACAGGCCGATATAATGACGCGGGTCGTGCCTTGGCATCGCAGTCGGCGACGCTGGCGCGCTGCGCCACGTGCTGCGCCGTAAGGCGCGCCGCGTGCTCGAGGGCCGCCGCCTCGCGCCGCGCGCACGTCTCGGCGCGCGCGCGCTCGCGCACCAACGCCTCCTCCGCCTGCGACGCGCGCTCCGACTCCCTGGAACACCCGCGCCTTTATATCACAACTGGATCGTCGAAGTCATCCACAACACCGAGCCTCTCTACGTGCACTGCCCCTTACTGACCAAACGACGAGGATGAAAGTATTTTCTATCGAGGTGAGAATCGACAAATGACAAGGACGCCTCGAAATATTAGCGTGACAACCGATTCCGCTCCCACAGTAGGTGTCGGTCCCTCTGACGACACGAGTCCCCCACCGATGACACCTTCAGTGTCACTCTTACATGCGGATGCTCTCTAGGGGGTACCGCTAGCACCCCCCCTTTCCAGGGGGGGGGGCGCGTCCGACGACGCTTTAGAGGCCGCAGGGCCAAAAGCAACCCCAGGTGGTGTTTAGTGGGTAGGCCTCTAGGTTTATCGGGAGTCCC
>DWPT01008488.1:0-10174 GCA_018251895.1 Agathymus mariae mariae
GCTTAGAATTTATTTTAAAAAGTCTGCTTGTTGATAGCTGTGATTTTAGTAAAATTATTTGTTTATTTATTTATTTATTTATTTAGACCCTTTCTGCTAAGAATATATATATATTGTTTCAAATACCATGTAAACAGTTTACTGATTAGTATATGATACCTTTCCAAGAGTATGGATAGTATTGAGAACAAGCAATAGTTATTTGCTACATGTCGGTCTCCGGATTGTGGATCGAAACACCATAATTGCGAGTATAACGAGAATACGAATTTCTTTTGGGTATTGTTGTAAAAAAATCAGATTGTTATTAAATCACCTAGTAATTACTCCAGTGAGTATATGGTTTAAAGGTCTATGGCCTAGTGTCAGAATAAAGGCCTGAAGCCTTCCACATGGCTCGAGGAAAGCTAGCGAAGGCTAATAGTGGGAACGAGACTTATATCCTATGAAGCACGGAAATGATTGAGAGTTTTCATTTCATTACCGCCAACACCCGATTTTGCCTAATACAATGAATCATTTGTATTACGCTAAAGCCGTCGGGCTTTGAGCGTTTCAATTATGTCTAATTGAATATATTATCTCAAATATTCACTTTTAGGAAGACTTGTTATGCAACTCGTAAGTCAACAATAGACTTGCAGAATAATCAGTGGTCTACGGCTTTGAAATTTTATTCAGTTTCAAGACGCTCTATATTCTTCTATTCTTTACAGTAAAATAGCCTGGAGAATCCTTTTTACTCCACCACAGTGTGCCAGCGCTTACGCTTATGCTTAATCTGTTACTAATGGGTCAAAGAAACCAGATAATATTAATTACAATAATTTCGAATAACTTTTATTATTATTAACCTTTATTAACCTATTAACGTTATTAACCTAAGTGGATTTATATGATGATATACTTTATGACGAATCATAAGTGATTTGCTGAAGTAGCAATTTTGCCTTGGCGTAGTTGTAAAACTAAAGTTATTACTGGCACACCCGTCAAATGTTGTTCATATTACCATCGGAGAGAAAACTATAAAAGTTCAGGGTTATGTTGGGATAAGGGGTAGATCCTAGGCAGATAGATAGATCTACCCTAGATGTGTATCCAAAGTATTTTTTTGTTTTTACGTCATAATCTTTTTAAAATATGTGGTACGCAGCCACCTCGATACAGTTACATGCTTACCACTACTTAATTATTTAATTAGTAGTTCTAGGAAGCTTTTCTTATTCTTTGAGTTTTTTTCTTTTGATGTTATCATGTTGGTATATAGGAAAATACAAAGATTACCTAGAGATAATAATATAATCGATTCTCTGTACAGTTAGTTTTACGGCGTAGTTTGTAACATCGCAGCGAATTTTTATAATTACTTTTCAATATATTGCAACTGTATTCAGACAAATATTGTAGGATTTACAACGCCAAGATTGTTTTTTACTTACAATTTTCGGCATCACTCTCGTTACCTTTGACGGTTTCCAACATCGTAAGTTAGAGAGACTATTGAGATCGTTTAGTTAGCAGTAGACTTGTCTTTTTATTAATGTATCTCGATGACTGCTACTGGTAGAACTAGTATATCACCACCGCCACAGGTCACGGTTAAAGTTTATGCTAAGTCGCGTTTTATTCAAAGTATGGTATGGTTGGTTACTTGCTACACTAATTCTATAATTCATTATACTAGGAAATTAGGACTATCAGGGTGATTAGTCGTGTATGCGGCAATATCTCCTGACGCTATTAGTTTCACATAATCACAAACGAATTTTTTAATATTAAATTGTTCATGTAGTCTTATTTTTTTACAGTTGGACATAATTTCCGTATTACTTGTAGTTTAAAAACTCAACATAAATTATATTATATTATAAACGAAGTCATTTTCAAATCTTTATGCGGTTTCTAGCAATGGAGTCGTTCAAAAGTATTCTTATGACGAAGTTTATATTGTATATTATAATGTACCTAAAACATCGTAAAGATTAGTTTTAAAAAAAACAAGGCTGGAATATTGAGGTTAAAAAAATCTAAAACCAGTTATCTATTTATACTTTATTTCATTATAGTGCAATATCAACCAGTAATTGAAATGCAATATTTATTATAAAGCTATAATAAATCTAGTTACGTCATGGTAATTTAACAAAGCACTTGTGGACGGAGAACTGTCATATCGTATTGTTTTGAATAATATGACATTAATCAGCTGCTGCAGCAGCTGCACGTACATAAAATTGTCAAATTTAAGTCGTTATTCCATCGTCTACCTACTCGAGCGTTCCATTTCCAAGAATGGAATATTCCTAGCCTGTGCTAACAATTGAGGTTCCTAGTTAATAAGATTCTTTGGACGAATTATCCAAACTTCATCAGGCTACCCATGTTTGACGCATTTTTTAAGCGAATAACCGACAAACGAGCAGAAGAGCCCCCTGATAGCAAGACGTCACCGTCACCGAGGACATGAGTAACATCAGTACGTTTCAAGTACTGTCACTCATGTTTGACACAGTTATTCAAACGTTGTAATCAGACAGCTTATATTCGTAACTACAACAATAACTACGCGGAGAATTATTCGTATTCTATTAGATACAGATCATTGAATATAATATACAAGTCAGTTCTGTATCCGATGTATTAGCACCGCTGCGAGCATGCGTCATATCCTTAAACCACTAGTGCTAACCGACTATGCGGCCAGTGTTAAACAAGCAGCTTTCGGTCACATTCATCTATTGCCCGATTAATAATATTTTATTACACTATATCATTAGGCACCAGTGAAAATACAAGGTTGACCTAATTTTATTAGTTTGGTACATTTATTGTGTTAACAGTCGAGCCATGACAGCTTGTCTAATAATAATACAATAATATATTGTTTATCTGTGTTACTAATAATTTTTTACGTGAGCTTAAATTTATTATCTTTGTTCATTGTTGTTCACAACCACAAACGCTCATCATTGCCTTGGGTTTATGTGCAGAGAATGTCACTAGGCATTAAGTATGCCCTTTATCCAAATCTAGTTGTAGTTCAGACAAGGAAGGTTAAATCTATATGTACATATAATAAAATTCTTACTGATCGCTTTCTGTACATGAACGATATATGACAAAAACTTTGTTAGGGGCTTTTATTAACGCAATAGAACACAAAACAAAGTAAGAATATTTGTCTGTTTGTCTGTGCTTTTCGGGCTAATCTTAGAATTAGAATTAGGCCTTAATCTTAGAAACGGCCTTATCGATTTCGTTCTGGCTTTTACTAATATACTGCATCACCTTATAAAGTTTGTTTCATTGCAATCCGTCTATAAATAAAAAAATATATAAATCAATGTAAAATAATGCGTGTACTATTTCTTAGCGTAAGGCGTAGTTTTTCCGAAGCGCAGAGATGGTAGTTTGCTAGTAAATAATATCTCACGTTAATCTATACTAATGAAAATAGTGTGAATAATAAAAATAGTGTAAATTTTGTTTGATTTGTGTATGGGGACACACCACGGCGCCTGTTTAAAAATGCTTTTACCAATTGAAAGATAAATTAAAATATAGGCTATCTGTCATGTTTGTGTTTACTTAATTATTCAACTCGACCCACCACAACCCGTACAGAGTCGAGGCGCGCCGCTCACGTAAAATAAAACACTTATATCTGACATTGTTTATTCTCTTTCTGTATTTTATCTTTGTACATAATAATAATAGTTCTTTTAAACTACCCAGTAGATTACAAATCGGAAAGGTACTTATAAAATGTTGCGCTATCATTCAAAATCCCTCGTGTAATGCAATCCCGAACGATTTGAACTTGGCTTAATTCATTTGATTTCGTTTTTAATGCCTAGTTTTAAGTCATACTCCCAAAGTAAAGTAAAGTAAATTAAAATAAATAAAGTAAAAAGTAAATTTAAAATTTGCATATGTTTATTAGCTTTATCTTATTTAGTTTAGTTCAGTTGTTACTTGTAAACGAAATATTTTCAAATAATTAACAAATTACTTAATTTACAAATATTTTATTACAATGACATTTGTACGTATTTGAGAGGGAATATTACTGAAGTGATTTAATTTATATTATCCAACCAAACTAACCAAAATCTGGTATTTTATCGATGAGATATCTATGATTGAATTAAACAGTATACACGACATTGTGTACATTAAGGCATATCCTAACAGAAATATCGTTTTCTTTAATAACAATGTAGAATGTGAATGAGAGATGTTATGGATATGAAATTTCGGATACGGATATGGATACGGATATATGAATACTATTTTACCGATTTCGGTTTCGGTTACGGTTATGGATATGAAATTGTTTCGGATTATACGATTGTTTCGGATAATTTTGGTTAGGGATATTAGATGATTTACGACTTGGAAAAAATATATAATGTTTTACTTTGTTTATAGGTTTTATGTGGTATTGTAATTACAGAAAAAAAAAACAAATTAAATGATAAAAACTATCTAAAATGAGAACGACGCGGCTAATGTATCGTCTCGGTCAGCGTAAACTAGTTACAACGTGTTTTATTTAAAGTCTGCCTTTATCCGAAATTATCGGAAACTTTTTATCGGATTCAGTTACGGTTACGGATATATTTTATTACAGATATCCGATAGTTTCGGTTACGGTTACATAACAGCCCTGCTGTGAATACGTCGTAAAAAATATTGGCAGTCTATGAAACTACGAGTAATATCAAATTGTTATGTTAATGGAATGAAAATTGAGAATCACGATTCTTGAAATAAGTTGTTTATTTAGTTTGATCAATTTTGTACGGGGAATTTGACACATTTGAAGAACAGCATAATAACATTTGATTCTGTAGGCAGTATACTATACATACTGGTTGGCGCAACAGTACACAATATGATATGGCTTAAATGGTGAGAATAAGAAAATAATTAAAAATACTTTTACAGCTACTGAAAGTTAATAATTGAATTGTATAAAAGCAAAACCAGCAATATGCATTTATTTTTAAATCTGACATTTTGCTGCCGCCAAATACGTTCGTTAGTTCTCAACAACATCCTATAGTAAATCGGTCATAAAAAACACAGTTGATCGCAAACAAAGCAAAATTAACGCTTGTCAAATTCATATAGGGCTATATCCTAATTGGCCAATTACAGTGCCTCATGCGTCGGGGAATTAGTATGGCGTCTATTGTTTTGGAAGTCGCATGACGCTCCGTGTTTTCTTGTATTTTCAAATAGTTCTTTACGTTTTGGTGAAATATATATAGAAAACTAAAGTAATGGATTGTATTTCTGCAGCTGTAGATAATCGTTCGGCTCGAAAATCCCGAAAATTGGAAAACGAATGTAGCCAAAGTTACAAGGTTTGTACAATTATAATTAGTGTGATCCCATAATGTTGATACTTTTATTTTGTTAACATTTTTTATCGAAATTAGTAAATATTATTAATGTATTAGGGATAAGGGGTTGTTTGTTTGTTAATGTTTGGTTGATACTTTATTTCTCCGAAATGGTTTACCGATTTCAATGTACTTTTTTGTAATCGTTTTATACATATATATTTAAAATAACCGGGCTCAAAGTGAGTTAAAGTTAAGTCATCATATTTCCGCACTGTGTTTACAAGAAATTACAATTTGGGAATCGGTATGTCTCGAACGGATGTCTGTTCGTTTTGTCTTCAGTTTCGTGAAAAAATCAAAACAGAGACGGATGTTGGTGTCCGCAATGATTTAATCATAAAACACAGAATACACAAACTGAAAGCTAAAGATTTTTTTGGTTTTGTTAAGCAGCAGAAACCGGACTAGACTAATCAGCATATTACTCCCGCCAAATAACCTTTTTTACTTTCACTACTGTACAGGGTCCATTGAACAGTAACCTCGAAAATTTATCTATATTTGTTTATCGCTGTGCAGAAAACTCGTTCACCAAAGCGTCAAATCAAATTACATCAACTATTTACCATCGGTTGCAAAGTACTGATTTAGCGGCTATCTAGACAATTCGATTAATAGCGATGGTTGTACTGGACAAAACAAAAATACCACATTTATGGGAATGTGTGCAAAGTGGCTGACTGAAGTTCCTTGTCATGTCAAAAGTTCCTTGTCATGTCATAGTTAATTTATTAATCTTTTATACCCCCTGACAAGGTATTTGCACGATATAGAAAAACAAATTAGAAACATGGAGATAATAGCTAATCCGGAAGAGTATCGTGAAATCATTAATGACTGAGCAACAGTAATAACTTTAGGAAAGGACTGCAAGGTATTTGACTGGAAAGATGTAGTTGCAGATGTTTTTAAGCCTGTAGGAAGATGGCGTTTAAAATTTTAAAACTGCAATCGGTATGAACTGAAACATTCTAAGGAAGAGGGAAATGTTTTGTTTGAAGGAAACGTAACAATGGTGTCAGCGGAGCAAAAGCAACAACAACAATTAGAAAACAACTGAGCATTTCAATATTTTTATTAATTTGGTTTCTAATGCTCAGACAAATAAAGTAAATTACACCCAAGGAGATACCCACGCCAACAATACAACGGACATAATTTGTGAGCCACAAGAACCGTCCACAGATTTGTTTGTGTGATCATGGTTTATATGTTTGAATATCAAATATACAAATCTATGAACTTTGTGGCTATGTTTAAAATATTACTCTGATTTAATAATGAGTTTTATTTCAATTCCTTTAAAACCTTATTTCCCAATAAAGTTAGACCCTATATTTAAGTAATTAAGTCATGTTCTTCTAGTAACAAACTATTTGGTTCCTATTGGTTATTCTAGTCGTATTAGGGCGGCCTAAAATATTCCCCCCAATCCCATTCTGGCAGAACAGGGTGTCGTAAAAGACAACAGAAGCCAGCCTGCTTGATGGTAGGGATTTGCGTCAAGATTATATTATCAATGTTATTATTAAGTCGTTAATATTATTATTGGTAATATTATCTTTGTCTGAAACCTGCCTGGCTAGCTACCACCCTCCTGCTTGAATCAGCCGCCAAACGACTCGTCGTGTTCCGGCTGTGGGCTTGAGAGCCAGTACTTTCTTTCGTACCTTCTTCTGATTTCCTGGCCGACAACGTATCAGTGATATCTTGTCTTGCTGATGTCCATGGGTGACGATGACCACTAACCATCAGGTGGCTCTTTTGCTCGTTTGTCAGCTATAACAAAAAAAAAAAATTGGGACTACAAAAAGTATTAAACATTTTTCGTCCTTAGTATTTACAGTACGTAGAACAAATACTGCAACATCCGTTGAATTGAAATTCAAATACAGCAATATCCAAATATCAAGTTCAAATACAGCAAAATCCAATAAAGTTTTGTTTTATTTAATTATTTAATAATTAAATTTCTACCATGTCTATATACATTAACGTCTATAAATCTTGATGCAAAAGTATTTCAATTAACATTTTTTCGTTTTACCACAGTCAAATGCAAACGGATGATGCTTGTTTTACTTTTACATGATTCAATCATGATATGGCGTCTGTCCTGAAAGAGCGTTCAGACCCTATTTTTTCGGTAGGTAACGCTGTAGGCAATACGATAACGGTCACTAGCAAGTGTTACAGAACCTTGTTACGTGAGTTCTTGACACCACTTTTGGAGGAAATAAAAGCGACAGAATCTCGCAAATGTAAAAGAAAACCTTCGCCAAGAAATAACATGTCATTACTTTTGAGACACCATTATAATTATAGCTCCCTATCGTCTTACCTTTTCGCAATTGATTACACTTTTATTGTATTTGTTTTCGTTATAAAGCTTCACGTACGACTCAATATTTTCTTATCGGAGCTTAATATAATTATTTGTTTGAGTATCTACAAATAAATAAAACAAATATTCAATGGTAAATAATACACGCTTGAAAAAAATGTCTATATCAATGTACAATTAATTTTAATCGAACTTAATATTTTCAGCCACAAAGTGTTTGACAAACAGTGATACTTATAAAAGTACTTTAATATCCGGAAGACTAATTATTATTCTGTTTCTTTTTTTACGTGAATAGCCGACTAACGTGCACACGAGCCGCCTGATGCTTATGTAAACCTGATCGCTCACGAAAATCACATCACATCAAAGTTGTCAATAACGCGTTGTCGGCCGAGAGAGGAGTAAAAGAAAGAAATAACTGGCCCTCAAGCCCTCAACGGGATCACGAGTGGCGGCTGACTCAAACGGGACGGTGGTAGCGAGCCAGACTGGTTTATGTTATACATATATATTTTGAATTAGAAACATGTTGCTTTTCATTAATTCCCTACTAATTATGAGGATCAATCTGATGAAGAATTTTCTAACCACAATTAACAAGGGAAATTACGTTTTCCAAGTCAACGGTACAGTATGTTTTTTTTTTAAGTTTTTGTTTATATATATATATTGTACGAACAATTTATCAAAATTATGTATTGAAATTTTTTTTTACCATTTGAAACATAATTAATTATAGTCACGATGATATTTACCAATTGTGTTGTTTAAATTAACAAATGCAGTTTACAAATTAAAATTAAATTATTTAGACTGTATTTCCTATAACTGCTATCCGACTACTTTATTTTCTTTATGTCAACTAAGATAGGTAATTGTTTAACCCGTACGAATTCAGGGTGAGCCGCAAGTATAACAATAAAATAAATTAAAACATTCCATCAATATTGGAACTTAATTATAGAACAATACTGTCAGTAGATCTAACGAGTGATAATAAATGTAGTCTTTCTTCTGTTCTTTATGTACAAAGTTTTCTTTGAGGTGTTTTATTAGTCCAAACTATAAGCAACATTTTCACCGTGGAGCCTATTCGTATATAAATATTTTCCTTTCATCCTATTGGGTCATATTTAAATACGCTTTTAATATTTATAAAGTTTTATTTAAACCAATATTTTCATTAAAGATAACATAGTTATATTATTTTTATGTATTTAGCTATTAAAAGCAGGCATGTACTTACACACTACTTACATAGTACACGGTCGAAATGGAATCGACCGCTTTGTTACTGGCACTTCGACAATACATCCAAAACACATTAGAAGAAACATTTCACGTTCATTCTACAAGTAGAACGGGAGCCAACCACGCAACTACTGACCCTACCGTCGCGCACTAGCATTGTTGGGATAAAACTGCGATAGACATAGTAACCTTCAATTGGAGAAACCGTTCGTCATAGTCGCATCTCTAGTTCTCTAGTTCACCGTAAACAGGGAAATTTGGCTCGGGCTTAAGATGGGATGAAGAACTATGGTTCTTAGCCCCTAAAATTTGATCAAAGAAAAATAAAATAAAATATCGTTCTTCATGAAATTACAAATTCAAAGCAATACTTACAAATACATATATTCACGTATACATACAAGATTAATTTGCATATCCAAAACTCATGACGCTCAGAATACAAAATCTTTACTGGAAACCTCCTGCATACCTAAAATATAACTTTCTGGTATATTTGTTTGTAAAACAAAGTCAAACGGGTGATATATTTCTAAATAGCATACATTACTGATGATACAATACACGATATTTTAACACCGCTAACAGTGTTTGCTTACACAAACGATTAGAGCGGCAATATTTAAAGTGCTCATATTCACAATGAATTTCAACGCATGTTATATTCAGTTAGAAAAGTAAATAACACAAAATCGCATAAGTACTGTTAAATGTCATGTTTTACAGAGTTATAATTTTAAAGATGACTATATGTAATTACATGTGGGTACCTACTATGTTTGTTAATATTATTTAATTTTTTTTTTGTAAGAACCGGACATCGTATCGTTTCTGAAATTTTAAGGGGTTCATAGTATTGATCCCGGTTTTATATAACAACCATTCATCCATTTCTTTAACATTCGTTCTCAAATTCGTTTCGTGTCCACAACATACAGTATGAATATGTGAGCTCGATGATTACTCTATCCTGTAATCTGTAATCCTATCCTGACTCTTGAGTCAGAACCGGCAAATCCCGTAAGTTTGTGGCCATCGAAAACTAAAGTTTGATGTCAAATCGCAGGTTTCCGATCGGTTTGAGCCGTATTGGGGCGGCCTAGAATACTCCCCCCAATCCCGTGCTGGCAGAACAGGGTGTCGTAAGAGGCGACAGAAG